>PVJH01037651.1:0-17771 GCA_004026705.1 Nesogale talazaci | reverse complement strand
CCCCCGCGCCGCCGGTGGGCCCACGCTAGCCGCCGCCATGGGGATCCTGGAGAAGATCTCGGAGATCGAGAAGGAGATCGCTCGCACTCAGAAGAACAAGGGTGAGGGCCGGCCCCGCGGGCCTTTCTCCCTCGTCGCCCCCCTCAGTCTTCCTGTCTGCAGAATGGGAGGGCAGTGCCCGCGGGGCTCGGCCCGAGGCCGGCCAGACGTGCCAGACGTGCCAGCGCCGCGGCCCGAGGCGGGGCCGGGCGGGTGGGGTGTCCCGGGCAGAGCGCGGGGCTAGAGCGGCTCGCCCAGCTCCCCGGGCCGGCAGCTCCCCGGGCCTGGGCACTTGTTGCTGGGGAGCCCGGCAGAGGCCGGTCTGGGGAGCCGCTGGGAGCCCCGCAGGTAGAGCGGCGTCAGGGCGCCTTGTTGCCAGGCCTGAGGTCGAGTCCGTCGGGTGGCGGTTCAAATCCAGCAGCAGCTCTCCGGGAGCAAGGCTGGGCCTCCTACTCCCACCACCAGGGGGCAGTGATGCCCCCCCCCCCAAAAAAAAAGACTCCGATTTCTTATCTGCAAGTGGGGAGAATAATCCCTGGCCCACCTTAGCGCACAGCACCTTTCAATTAGATGGCAAAGCGCCGGCCGGGTCCAAGACCACCCAAACCCAGACTCCCTGCTCCCGAGTGACAACAACTCACAGCGACCCTATACAGGAGAGGCGGGACTGCACCGTCTATGGAGCAGAAGGCCCTGCCCTTCTCCTGCGGAGGGGCTGGCTGGCGATTCCGAACTGGTTAATATGTAACCACTGCACCACCGAGACTGATGAGCACTCAGTATTAGAAATACACTCCCGCACAGAGCACAGAGCGCAGAATACAGCCCCCAGCGGGCCTGCAGGCTGTAAAGACGACGGGAGTCCAGCGGAAAGAAAGAAGGGGAGTGCACCCGAGAAATCCACCAAGCCTTCTAGGAAGGAGGAGGCCAGACTTGAGCTGATTGAGGGGGGGATATTCCAGGTGGGGATCCTGCTGCCCGAAAGGTCTGGGAATCAGGGGTGGGCGATGTCAGGGAGGAGAGCCGCGCAGCCGCAGAGCAGTCTGTAGGGCTGGTGTGGAAGGTACCAGGGGCCCAGGTGGGGGAAGGAAGCCCCATGCCTCTCTAGCCCTGCTCTGTGGTTCAGCCTTAGAGGGGCAGGAGCCTGGCCTCAAGGTCTGCCGGCCCATTCAGAACCGAGGAGCTCAGAGACTTCAGTTGGAGTTTTCTCCATCATTCATTCTTAGGTAAGTATTTACCAAGTCTGCACCAAGGACCAGGCACCTTAGTTAAAGCAGTGTGAACACAGTAAACTGGGGACCAAACTCTAGATGATTTCACAGTGAAGATAAAGCAGAATGAGAGAGTAGAGGGTGGCAGTAGTACAGGCCGAGAGAGCCTCACAGGCCCAGGAAGATTCTAGGTTGTGTTCCAAAAGCTGTGGGAGCCAGTTGAGGGTTTTGAGCAGGGGACAGACAGATCTGATTTGTTTTGTGTCTCCTTTGTGCCACTGTGGAGTGTCATCTAGGGGGACCAAAGGTGGGGTGGGGCAGGGGCAGAACTGATGCGGCTTAGGCATAGGTAGGGATGGTAGTAAAAGAAGAGGGGGATAGAGAGTTCATTAAGATCTAGCCATTTCCTCTGCGGCCCACAGGGTTGACGGTTCAAATCCAGCAGCAGCTCTCCAGGAGCAAGGCTCCAGCAGCAAGGCTGGGCTTCCTGCTCCCACCAGGGCAGTGTTATAGGGGGGGAAAAAAGAATTTCTGAAAAAGATCTAGTCGTTTGCCTTAGAGATGCTTGGGATCTTATGAACCGAGATGACAGAGGGGAATTGATGGCCTTGACTGTTACCCTAGCTGCCTGTGGCATTTTCTTGCTAAAACATTGCCTGAGCACAGCCCTTTGCCACAGCAAACAGTGGGAACACAACCCTAACTTCAACAGCCCCAATTCCTGCCCTACTAATGACAGCCACATAGAGAATAAGGTCAGTTCAAATAGTGACCAGTGCCTTGAAGACAGAAAGTAGGATCATGGTCCCAAAGGGGCAAGAATGATGGTGACTGCCGTGGGGCTGTTAGCTGGCATTGTGTGAACATGTCCTTAGGTTGGCCCTTGTATAACAGAAGGAAACATTGCCTGGACCAGTGCCATCATCACGGCTGTCCTTATGCTTCGGTCCTTTGTTGGGGCCACTCTGCCCATCCATCAGGAAGGGTTTCACTCATTTCTGTGGACTCTCATTATGTTGTTTTTTTCTTAACCACCAAATGGTCTTTCATGAGAACACATCCAAAATAGATCAGCCAAAGCCTCCCCATCATTCTCAGGGAGGGTTCTGGCTGTGTTCTCCCGAGTGTTGTGAGATGCTGTTGGGTTGGGTTGGACTCATAGCAAACCCCTCCGCCCCCCCCCAGTAGAATAGAATTTCCCTGTAGGGTTTTCTAGGCCATAATCTTTATAGGACCAGATCCCCAGGCTTTTCCCAGCAAACCATGGGATGGATTCAAACGACCAACCTTTAGGTTGGCTACCGACTGCTTAATTGTTGAGTCTCCAGGGCACCTTATTAATTATTGTAGGTAATCAATAGTCTATATATTAGGTACTGGTCTTATAAAAATTCAGAAAAGTAGATACTACCCTTAGCATTTAAACTTTGGGGCTGAGCCCCGGTGGCGTAGTGGTTGTGCGCAGGACTGTGGCCCACTGGGTTGGAGGTTCAAATCCAGCAGCAAGGCTGGGCCTCCTCCCACCACCAGAGGGCAGTGATGCCCAAAAAAAACAAAAAAAAAAAAAAAGAAAGAAAGCATTTAAACTTTGTAGAAATGGAGGCACAGGAAGGTAAGTAACTTTTCCAAAGTAAAATGACCAGCCATAGTAGGGGGGAATTCAGACTGGCTGATTGCAGAGCACAAGTTTTTATTCTGACATGATACTTTCTCCCCACAATCTCGAATTAGAAGGAGCTAGGTTGAAATGGAAGGTAATGCGTTACCCATTGGGCTGCTAACTGTAAGGTCAACAGCTGGAACCCACCCGTCACTCTGAGAAGGGCTGTCTGCTTCCATAAAGACTGATGCCTTGGAGGCAACAAAGCCCACATGGAAGATGCACACCAGCCAGTGTGATCACGAGGTGCCGATGGAAATAGGTATCAGAAGTTCAAAAACCAGCAATCAAACCGACGCGAAGGAGCATAACAAGATGGAGACCCCCCATCCACCTGCAAGATAATGGGATAGTCCCCCACAGAAGGACCACATGGAAGGGATGATAAATCCAGGGTGCGGTATAGCATTGATGAAACACGTAACTATCCTTCAATTCTTTAATATTTCCTCCCCTATTATGGACATACTTTTACCTCATTAATCTTGTTAGACCTGCGTGTGTTCATTTGTATAATTAAGATCACTCTGCATGAAATCCAAAATAAACCCTTCAAAAATAGTAATGGGAGTAATGATTCCCTGAGGGTACAGGAAGGGTGGGGGAGGGGTCCACGGGAATGAGTAACAGATCTGTAGGTCAACGAATGACAGAATTGTAATGATAGACACTGGATGGTGTGAAATACAGACGAAGAAAAAATATAATATAATGAAGTGCCCCTGGAGGGCAGGGTGGGGATGGGAAGGGATAAAGGGGAGCTGATGTCAAAGAGTTTCGAGAAGAAAGAAAATGGTTTGAAATGGATAGTGGCAGCAATTGTACAGCTATGCGAATTGAATTGTGGATTATTAGAGTATTTGTGAAAGCTCCCAATAAAATGTTTTTAAAAAAACATTTAAAAACGAAATCATGTGGAAGGTTAGAAGCAACTCAGTGGTGGTGGGACTGGTTTTGCGTTTAGATGGCAATGGTTTGCAGAGGTCCTGAGGCAGTAACGTGGCTGGCATGTTTTGGGAGACAGGCAGTCACTCTGGCTAGAGCGCAGTGGGCCGAGTGAGATGGTAGGGATTGTCTGGAGCAGTTGGCAGTTGCTCACGGAGGCCCTGCTTCTCAGTCTTGTCAGACCATGCCCATCCCCTCATAGCAAAGATTTTGTAACACTGCTACTCTTCTGACATAAAATGCCCAGTCAATAGTATAATTTGCCCATAAGCCTTTTTAAAACTCAATAGAGTGCGCTAATTGAAAAAGACTTTATAATAACATTGCTTTTCACACTCGGGCACATAATGAAGCTGTCAGATGCTTCCTTCTTCAAGGACAATCGCTGTATAGGCGGCAGCCCCAGAGCAGACCTGTGCAGGCGGCTCCAGCTCCCTGTGGGAACCTTGGCTGTCCGTGTGCTGGTCCGCACTGGTGAGCTGCTGAGGCCACGGTTCAGACCAAACCCAACAGACGCCGCCCTGGCCATACTCCTGGAGGTAGCAGAACAGATGAACACTTAAATAAATTTTTTAAAAAGGCCTGTGTTTACATGCAGAATGTAGATCGGAGATCGGAAGCCAGGCTTTCCCACTGTACTTGTGACTTGCTGGTTGCTGTTGAGTTGGCTGCGAGTCACACGAACCCCACGTATTGGGAACAAAGCCTTGCGCAGGCCGGAGCCCTCCTCTCATCATTGCCACCTTGTCCAAGATCGTTTTTTACTGCCCCCTATTTTACCACGCATGGTGCCCTTTTCCAGGGGCGGACCTCGCCTGACGGCACGTCCGAAATCTGTGAGATAAAGTCTTCCCTTCCCTACTTTAGAGGAGCACTCTGGTTGCATGGCTATACTTCTTCCAGGAGATCGATTTGTCCTTTTGGCTGTCCATGCAACGTTCACTGGTTTTTGCCAGCACTGTCACTCGAATGCATCGATCCTTCACTCCTCGTCCGACTTCCACATGCACGTGAGCAACTGAAAATACCGCGGCTTGTATTAGACCCGCCTCGGCCCCCAAAGTAACAGCAGCCTTGCTCCTCAGCACCTGACCGTGGTCTCCCGCAGCAGCGCATTAGACATCATTTTATCTTTTGGCTGCTGCTTCCCTGAGCACCGATTGTGGAACCCAGGAAGATAAAGTCCTTGACAACTTCCATCTTTTCTCCATTTACCGTGATGTTGCCTGCTGGTCCTGTTGTGGAGACTTTGCTCCCCTTTATATGGAGTTATAATCCATACTGAAGGCTGCCGTTCTTCGACTTCCTCAGCAACTGCTTCAGGACCTCCTCCCTTCCAGCATGCAGAGCTGGATCATCTGTATGTTGCCGGTTGTTAACAAGCCTTCCTGCAATCCCGATAACAAAATTCTTCATACAATCCAGCTTTTCTGATGATTTGCTCAGCATACAGACTGAATAAGTATGGTGGAAGGTTACAGTCCTCATGCACACCTTTCCTGATTTTATTTTGTTTGGTTTTGTTTTTTGCATCACTGCCTCTGGCGGTCGTGGGCGCTACCCAGTGCTGCTCCTGAGAGCCGCCGCTGGATTTGAACCGCCAAGCCCGCGGGCTGCAGTCCTACACTCAACCACTTACACCACCGGGGCTCAGCCCACCTTTCTTGATTTTAGACCGTGCACTGATTCTTGACAGGTTCGGCATGAGCACAACGCAGTGTTCTGGAACCCCCATCCTCTCAAAGGCAATCCATAGTTTGTTATGGCCCACACAATTGAATGTGTTTCTATGTCTTGGGAGACATGAAAAGGCAGGCGGGACTTGGGATTTGAATATGCAGGACGGACTCAGACCTCGCAGAGCAACCTGCTTCCCTCTCCCCCTGTCCGGGAAGCTTCACAGAAATCATACCCTGGTGTCTGCAGCATGCCACGAGAATGGCACTACCCGACCCATGAACCAGTGATATAGGACAGAAAGCCTGGGCTTAGTCTAAAGCAGCGGTTCTCAACCTGTGGGTCATGACCCCTTTGGGGATCGAATGACCCTTTCACAAGTAGCAAAATTACAGTTTTGAAGTAGCAATGAAAATGATTTTATGGTTGGGGGTTCACAACATGAGAAACTATATTAAAGGGTGGTGGCATTAGGAAGGTTGAGAACCACTGTTCTAAAGACAACAAGGCTTTTTTAAGTTGTGTGTATCACCTCGACATGATTGCTTCCTGGCTCCTGACCAGACTCCGACTCAAATGCACCCCATCTGACCTCATATGTCATTGGGGACACTGGGCACTTAAATTCCTCTCTTGCTTTCTGCCCTTCAGCCACTGAGTATCACCTGGGCCTGCTGAAAGCCAAACTTGCCAAGTATCGGGCGCAGCTCCTGGAACCTTCCAAGTCAGCCTCATCCAAAGGAGAGGGCTTTGATGTGATGAAGTCAGGCGATGCCCGAGTGGCGCTGATTGGCTTTCCTTCTGTGGGTAAGGTCAGTGATGGCTATTGACCCCTTAGTGTGGGCTCTGGGGGAAGAGGGGAAGGCAGGAGGTCATCTCCTTTCGCAGTGACGATGGGTTGGGCAGGGGGGCGGGCAGGGGGGCGTGATGAGCATGAAGCTATGCCGTGTCCTTCAGCAGGTCCGGGAAGCTTCTCTGCTGAGGTGAGGGAGCAGGCAGATGCCTTGGGGGGGAGCGTGGCAGACTGAGCACAGAGTGTATACAGAGGTCCTGAGACAAAAACTGCCCCTCAGTGAAGAGCAGAGGGTGGCAGGAGAGGACTCAGCAAGGACAGAGGCCTAGCAACTTCAGAGTTGGCCTTAGCTCCATACTGGCTTAGCTTTCATCTGAGGGTCATTGTAGGGCTTTGAGCAGCCATGAGCTAACTTGCAACAGCAACAACTTTATTCTAGAGCAGTTTGAGATTTATAGAAAGAAAAATTACTGGGGGGGGCGGGGGTGAAAAGGGGAACCCACCACAAGGCTGGAAATATAGCCCACCCCCCAGGAGAATAAATGACAGAACTGTGGGTAAAGGGAGACAAAGGGCAGCGTAGGACATGAAATAGCAGCAATAACAGATCATTGATCAAGGCTTCACGGGGTTGGGAGAGTAGCTGATAGCGAGGGCTCATGTGGAGAGAACCTGTTCTGGAAACATTGGTGGTGACATCTGTACCAGTGTGCTTAATACAGTTGAAGAGAGGGCTGCCATAAGATTTATAAGATTCAGGCTGAGCCCCGGGGGCGTAGTGGTTGCGCGCGGGACTGCAGCCCACTGGCTTGGCGGTTCAAATCCAGCAGCAGCAAGGCTGGGTAGCTTCCACGACCACCAGAGGGCAGTGATGCCAAAAAAAAAAAAAAAAAGATTTGTAAGATTCTCCCCAGTTATTAACAAAAGAGAAAAATTATGAAGTCCTTTTCTGTAAATCTAAGACAACCCTAACGATAATTCAAAGACCTACATTCTTCTCTGCTTTTCCTTATTCATTGTCCTGCTCATGTATTTGAGGCAATTAAAAACTTGCCTGGGTTGGGTCCAGGTGTGTCTCAGGGAAACATCTTTGCCCTTTTAGCCCACTAAGAAGAGTTCTTGCAGCCGATTCACGCAGTAAGATGCATCAATTCATGCCTTACCCACTTCCACTGAATCATTGGTTAACACTGAATCATTGGTTAACACTGAATCATTGGTTAACACTGAATCATTGGTTAACACTGAATCATTGGTTAACACTGAATCATTGGTTAACACTGAATCATTGGTTAACACTGAACCATTGGTTAACACTGAATCATTGGTTAACACTGAACCATTGGCGGGAGAGAAGAGGAGCAAGAACCGATGGTCTCGAAGGAGGGAATCCAAGCTGCGCTGAAGACATTGCCACACACACCCCTCCAGAAAAAATTGGGCTTAGGAAAAGACACATCACCAACTGAAATATTTCAGCAACCAGATGCTCCCCTGCGGGTGCTCACCTCGTCCCCGCTGAGCTTGGTGTTTGGAAGCCATTCATTAATATCACTTGGGGGCTGAGCCTCGTTGGCGTAGTGGTTGAGCGCGGGACTGTGATCCACTGAGCTGGCGGCTCAAATCCAGCAGCGGCTCTCCAGGAGCAAGGCTGGGCCTCCCACTCCCCCAGAGGGCAGTGATGCCCCACCACCACCAAAAAGAGAATATCACTTGGGTAGAATGTTGCCGAAGATCATTAAAAAATGGGGATATTTGCATGGTTGACACTCAGAAAAGGTGTGCATCAGAGTTCTATCGTTTCATCAAATGCATGCAGTAGTGTGGCAGGCTGGACCCCACAAAGAAGGGCAGCATCAGGAATGGAGGAAGAATCGATCATGCAGCGTCTGATGCACGTATGACACGGACGATAGCCTTCGCTGCTGACAACAGCTCCATGGGAAGAAGAAAAAACTTCCCGCAAGTGAGCGGTGACATCACGAGGAGCGGAGGAAGGAGAGCAGTTGTGGAGGGTTGTATTCACGTGGATCAGTGCCCGCGGCGGCGGCAGCCGGGAACGCCAGCTGTGGTGCGTTGGAGTCACATCTGGGGATGGTCCAGAGCAGACCCCTCTGAGGACCACAGCCTGCTTGAGCCAGACTGACTTTCGATGCCTGCCGAGCAGGTCAGTGTGTGAGGCAGACTGGAGAAGAATGGGGGCAGTTGCTTGGTAGTGTGAGTGAAAAAATCTGAAGATGCCGTGTGCTGCCAGAAGAATGGATCCATCTGTGATGGGAGAAGTTCTCTTGCTGCCTGGGGCTGGTCCTTCGTGGGTGCCATGGATTCTGCAGCCAGCTGCTGCGCCCCAGAACAACAGTTTCCTCTGGAAGCTAGAACAGAGACTTGGGTCTTTCCTTCAAGTCCCTGCCCTCTGGTACCCTCCACCTCAGCGGGTGGCAGGGGCTGTCACCATTTCTGACTGTCAGTGCCCTCTCTTACTAGTTTGGCCTTCTCTGTAGGAGTTTGCTTACCAGCCTGCCCAGGCCTCCTGTGCTCTGTGAGAGACCCAGCTGGAGGAAGCTTCTCTGGGCACTGAGTGCTATGAGGCAGAGGCAGGGCCATGTGGGCATTGTGGACACTCTGACCTGCAGGGGCCCAGGACCTAGCACACAGGGAAAGGTCTCGGTGCCTCTGCATGCTATTTGACTGCAGTGACCCTTCATCAGTCTCACATTTCCAGAGCCCTGGGTTCTGAAACTGTGTGCGTGTGACCGAGAAACTCCCAGCTGTGCTGGCCCGGTCCTGGCTCAGTATCCTGGGTTCTTGTTCCAAGCCTACCAACCAGGCCCTGGCTCCCATCCGTCTCCGGCCTCCCAGTGTACTCCAGGTCTTGACCGCCGAGATGCTAGAGTCTGCCTGAATCTGCAGATGTCTTTCCAGCCCAGGGCCCTCCCCTCCCAGCCAGGCTGTAGGCGCATCCTCAAGGAAGCCACGTAGTAAAGGATCCCACCCTAGCCGTCTGCCAGTTCACCCACCCTCATCCCCAGCCGTCCACTTCTCTCCCTCTTCTCTCTTCCGCTTTCCTTGCCAGCCTCACCTCTCTGCTCGAGGTGCCAGTGTCCTGAGGGTCGCCAGGCCATGAACTCTCTGCACCTGGGAGGGGTGGAGGTGGTCTGAAGTGAGAAAAAGGCCCTTGGAATCTCATGTAGAAACTGTCCCAGTCCACCAGAAAGGGCCTCAAGGCTGCCAAGAAGCATGGCGCCCTGTGGTGCAGGAGCGTTAGGTCCTCTTCACGCTCACTCAGTTTGCTGGCCGAGAGAGGAGGAGGCTTGTTGCTGCAGCCGGAGGCTGGACCACGAGTGCTAAAGGCATCACCTCTTTCCTTCCTAGTCCACTTTCCTGAGTTTAATGACCTCCACCGCCAGCGAAGCTGCGTCCTATGAATTCACCACTCTGACTTGCATCCCTGGAGTCATTGAAGTAAGTCCGGGTGTGGTGGGTTCCCTCGGGGGGGGTGGGGGGGTGGGAGAGGGAGGGTGCCAGTGTCCATAGTCAGTGTCCTGACGGCTGCCCCATGTGACTGGGGGTGGGGTGGGAGGCATTTCTGAACTGAGGCTCTGCCCCGAAGGCCGATCTCCTGAGCTGGCCCACCCTGGGTGCAGGGGTCCTGACGGGCTCCTCCGGGGGCTCAGCCAGCGCCATCCTCACCTTCCGCTGCTCTCTGTGCCCAGTACAAAGGAGCCAACATCCAGTTACTGGACCTCCCTGGAATCATTGAAGGAGCAGCACAAGGTACCACTGCGGGGGACAGCGTGCTGGGAGGCAGGGCCAGAGCTCAGCGCCAGGCTACCCCCGCCCTCCCCAGCCTGGGATATGCTGCATGTACTGGGCTCCGCGTCATCACAGCTGAGCATGACTGTTGAGGCCTGGTTGATGGTAGGATGTCCTGGCCCCACCCCTCTCAGTTCCCACTTCTTACCTGTCCTAGAGAGGCCAGCCAGGGTAGGGGTGACAGCCCACCCTAATTGCCGACATGAAGTGGCCTACTCGGGGTCCCTGGTGGGCTGTCTCCGGGACATGGATCCCATCCACTGCGGCGAGCACCAGCGGGGAGGGGGCGTGAGGAGACACGTGTCAGCACCCCCTCAGGCTGTGCTCCCAGTCCTGTCCTGTCTGTTCTAACATCAGCATGTGGCTGCAGAGGGTGGGAGACTTCACAAAACGGCTTCGGGCAGCTTCGCATGGTTGGTTACTAGCTCTCAGTGGTCTCAGATCTGGCCGGCCTGGTGCTGACCCCCTGAGGGCCCAGTTCTATTTCCTCTGACCGTGGCACATCCTTGGGGTCGATGGGTCAGGGCTTGTTCCACATCCCGACTGAGCTCCTGTCTCGTCTCCGGATGCTGTCCAGTTCCCGGAGTCTGGCTTCTGCTTCCTCATGTCCTTCCAGCCTGCACTGGCCCCCCAAAGCAAGACCTGTCTACCAGGGCGGGCGTGGGGCGGCATCCATCTCAGTGACTTGTAACTGGTTGGGGCACCATGGGGGTGGAGAACCCTGCCTAGAATTGGCACAGCTGCCCAGGGAAGCCAGACCCCACATTCTCAGATGTGGAGAGTAGATCCTCATTTAAAACCACAGTCTTCAGTGCCGCAACCCCAGCCCTGACTCGCTGTGTGACCCTGGCCAGATACTGACTCTTCTGGTCATCGAATAATAACCAGGCCTGATCTTTGTGGCATTTCCCAAAGCACCTTCTGAGTTGACTCCGGTGGTCCAGCCCCTGGCCTGGGTGCAGAGGTCTCTGCATTTTCCAGAAGGAGCAGGCGTATGTTCGTGTCTCAGAACCACACAGCCTGCTTTGTGTGGTCAGGCCTCAGTGTTTCTCCCTGGTCAGATGGGCGTTGTCACGCCGGCCTTACAGGAAGGTTTTGAGCACTGGGTGCTCCAGAAGGCGGGTTACCGTTAGCCTGCTCTCCGTCGACAAGACAGGCAGTGGTTAAGAAAAACACTGGGGAAATCAGAGGCCCTGGCAGGTCTGTGAGGACAGGTCCCCCAGCTGTGAGTGGGGTGGGCATGAGGCATCCCTGGCCCTCCCCAGCGTACAACTGCATCCCTTCTGCCTGTCCAGGGAAAGGCCGTGGCCGACAGGTGATTGCCGTGGCTCGAACCGCCGACGTCGTCATCATGATGTTAGATGCCACCAAAGGAGAGGTGCAGAGGTCAGCAGGGGGCCGGGCGGAGGGGGAGGGGCTGTCCACAGGCTGAACTGACCATGGTCTGGCCTCAGTGACCTGCCCTTGCCACGAGGCATTTGGGTGGCTTTTGGGCATTGAGGCCCAGGCAGGATCTCCTTGGCAGCCTGGGGCCGATGGAGGCCGGCCAAGGGTGGGGGTGGCTGGGATAGAGTGGAGGAGGACACTGGTCTCCCTCTGAGTCAGCAGGGAAGACCCTTGGTGAGCCCAGGGCAGGAAGGGCTTCCTGTTCCACATGGGAGCCAGCCCTGAGGGCAGTGGTGAAGGAAGGGCTCTTCCGCGTCTCTGCCTAGGGCACTGCTGGAGAAGGAGCTGGAGTCGGTGGGCATCCGCCTCAACAAGCACAAGCCCAACATCTACTTCAAGGTGAGCCCCAGCCTGTGTGCCAGAGTTGCAGGGGTGGCCAAAGGCTCCGGCCGGGGCCTGAGGCACCCGGACTTCGGCCTCCTGCAGCGCTGGCTTCCTTCCTCCATTCTCTTGCAGCCCAAGAAAGGCGGCGGCATCTCCTTCAACTCCACAGTCACGCTGACCCAGTGCTCGGAGAAGCTGGTGCAGCTTATCCTGCACGAGTACAGTATCCTTCTCTGAGAGGAGGGCCGAGGCTGCCCACGACAGAGCACGGGGGGACACGACACCAACCGTGCCCCAGCAGCAGAGCTCAGCTGCTCATCCCAGGAGGGCTTCCCAGAGGCCCCCACGTGTGAAGCGCTGTGATGGTCCACATCCCCGCCCTCCAAACTTGGCCCGCCCCCATCACATCTGGAAGAGAAGGGGGTTCTTGGCGCAGAGCCGCAGAACCTCGTCAGGAACAGGCTGGTTGCCCTTAATCCCAGCCCTCAGAGATCTTCAACGCGGAAGTGCTTTTCCGAGAGGACTGCTCCCCGGACGAGTTCATCGATGTGATTGTGGGCAACCGTGTGTACATGCCCTGCTTGTATGTAAGTCGGGCCTGCAGGGGTGTCAGGGCAGGGGCTGGGTACAGACTTCAGACAAGTGTAGAGCTTGGAGCCATGGTTCTAATCTCACCTATTGTCATGGGGAACTGGCACCCCAAGTCCCTCAGCCCTCCCCCACCCCTTACGTCAGGCAGGGTGGCTCAGCCCTTTCTGGCAGAGTCATCAGTGGGCTGGCTTGGCAGGTTCAACTGTCAGGGGCCTCTCTGAGCACTCTGTCCCATTCCTCCATCACCTCACTTGCACCCTGGAAAACCCAGGTGTACAACAAAATTGACCAGATCTCCATGGAGGAAGTAGACCGCCTGGCCCGGAAACCCAACAGCGTGGTCATCAGGTAAGGGGTGGCGCCCCGCATGCCAGCGTCCTTGGCCACCATCAGGCCGTCTCCGTGGCAGGACTTGAGCCTCCCCACGCGGTGGTGTGCCCGTGTGCTCTGAACAGTACAGCTGAGGGCGTGGGTCTGCCCAGCCATACTGCGTGTGTGCCGGCAAGGCATCCAGCTGGCTTGGGTGATATCTCCAGCAAGGTTAGGGTGGCCCACGGACCACAAAAACCTGGGGCATGAGTGCTCTCGGGCAGCGGCCCATCAGGCTTCACTCCTTGCCTCTCTTTGCAAGATGAGTATGCACCGCAGCCTGCTGCCTCGTCAGTGGTTCCTCTCTGGGTTTTGTTTTTTCTGGCCTCCACTTGGCTGGCGTCTGGGCCCCGCGGTCTCTCTGCAGCCTCTCTATGGGCTCTGCTGGCAATTCCAAAGGGATAGTGGCTGCATGCATTGACCTCCTGCAGCTCGGCGTGTGCGGAGTGCGGCACTGTCCTGTGGGCGGCCTCGGGCCTCGTCCTGCTGCATCCCAGGCCCGATGGGCTCCTGCAGGGCTGCCTGAGGACATGACTTCCCTGTACTGGGCTGGACATCCCAGCCCCTTACCTCGTAATGCTGCTCTGCAGAAGAGCGACATCTGCTCGGGTCCCAGCCGAAATGGGCCAGCCTAGAGCACCCTCGGGGCCAGGCTCCTCTGCGTTGCACTGGCAGCACCGAGGGCTGCCCCTCTTCCCGAGATGAGCTCTGGGCAGCGATGCTGCCCAGCTTCCACTTGCGGCACCTGGCACAGCCCCTCTGGCAGGTACCAGTTGTCCTATGCCAGTCACAGAGCCACGCCCCCGCCCCACGGGGGAGAGAGATGGTGTGGAGGCATGATGGTGACTGGGCCCATCAAACTGCCCTCATAGTCAGGGCCACCTTCCCCTGGGTGCCCCGTGGGCCGTGCTGCCCAGCCAGGTGGCAGCTTGTCCTCTAGTCCTGAGAAAGGAGAGCCCCGGCCTCTGGTCCTTGGGTGCTAATGCCTGAGCCTTCCCTTGAAGTTGTGGAATGAAGCTGAACCTGGACTACCTGCTGGAGATGCTGTGGGAGTACTTGGCCCTGACCTGCATCTACACCAAGAAGAGAGGACGTGAGTGGAGAGGGCGGGGAGCTTGGTTCTCAGATCGCACCCTAGGACCCTTGGCCTTTGGATCCTACTAGGAGACTTGGAGGCACTGTGGTTATGAGTTGGGCTGCTAAGGGGCTTGTCTGTGACTCAACCTGAAAAGAGTCACAATCTCAGAAACTCCCGGGGGCAGTTCGACCCTGGCCTTGGGGTCGCTGTGAGTCCATTTGAGTGAGCGGAGCACGCCTGTGACCCCAAGCTGGAAGGAGCCTCTGCCCAAGTCATTGGCAAGGAATCCAGACTTCAAGGCTGCTGGTTTTCCCAGTGCCCGGAGGGGACAGCCTGCTCTGAGTTCCCTGCAAGGACAACAGTAACCCTCCCTGGTGTCACCTACCAGCACTCAGCCTGGGCTGAAAGCTTTAGCGAGTCAAGTCCACTAGGACTCAGTTTCTTGGCTCATCCTGTGCCTCTTCCCAGCTCTGTGTTCTGCAGCCAGAGCCTTGCCTACACCCCTCTGCATGTGCTCGCGCACCCAGGGGGCCCGGAGGCCAAGTGTTAGCCGTCTGCATCAGCCCTGACCTTGCTGACGAGGCTGGAGGACAGATTGCCCAGCCGGAGCAGCTGCTGTGGTGGTCTGGTCGGCACCACTGTGGTTGCTGGAATGGCAGCAGCATGCGTTAGCCCTAGATTTGGACCATCCGTTCTGTGTTTGATGTCAGAGTTGCAGGTGCCGGCCTAGACTGACTCAAGGTGTCCTGAGCAGCAGGGCAGCAGAGGGTGCAGGGGAAGGTTAGGTTGAAGCTCGGGAGCCCCCGTGGGGACCAGAAGAGCCTCTGCATCTGGGTAGCCTTTTCCAGAGTAACAGCCGTGCAGCTGACACCCACCCCCGTGTGTCGTCCCCCCTGCAGAGAGACCTGACTTCACAGATGCCATCATCCTCCGGAAAGGGGCTTCCGTAGAACATGTGGTGAGTGAGCGTGTGCCTTCTAGGCCCGGCAGGGTGCTGGCCACGTGTGCTCACCAGCTGAGACTTGCTTCCCCTCAGCGGGCCCTGGGTGGAACCCACTCTAGTGGCAAAGTAGCTGAGGGCCAGAGATGGACCTGGCTGTTGTCTGCAGCCCTTTCCTGGGAGCAAGAGTGGAGCTGCCAGCCTTTCCTGGAGGTGGTTAGGATGACATTAGGGTGAGGGAAATCGTGAGATGAGGCTGGTGGGGTACAGGGGATTTGGGGTCTTGGATCTGGAGCCTGGACTTTGTCCCAGGTAAGCCTGGGTCTTCCAGTGGTCATCCCTCCCAGGTAAGCCCCTCCCTCAGTACCCCCTGTTGTCAGAGGACAAGCAAAAGACTTTTCCTGCTTTGGGTCCTTTCTAAAGCAAGTGACCCCGACCCCAGCTCCTCCACCTCAACTGCGCCTCAGCTCCCTCCTCCGGGACTGTGGCTGCACACCCAGTCCAGTGCTGAGCCACTGGGTGGTGACCTTACCAGTGAGCAGGCCTGAATGCAGGCGATACTGCAGGGCTTGGCAGGGGTGAGCACCACCGTGGACTGGCCCCAGAGAAGGACGTACTCACTCTTGGTATTGGAAAATGGCCTTCCGGGGACGCCCTCCCAGTCACCCTACATTGCTGGAAATGTTGGTTCTCCCTCTGAGCATGAGTGGCCTGGTTTCAAGGGAACATCAGCTCCCTGCTCAACCGTATTTCAGGCTTCCAGAGAAGCTGCAGCCCCCTGGGATTCTGTGACCATAGGCAGTAGGAGATAAGTATGCACACATACATATTAGACGTGTGTGCCTATGTCTACATATACACAGATATACATACATACCTTATATTGGACACGGAATAGAACCTCAGATCCATCTGCAGGCTAAGAGCTGACCCTTGGCCCTGAGTTTTCATTCTGTGATGGAGGGCAGATGAGCGCAGACTCGGACTTGTGGGTCTCAGGGCTGCTGTGGGCAGCAGTACCCCCTTCTCAGGACCAGGCATCCTTGGTTGCCCAGCAGGGGCCGACCGGGGTGATTGGCCATGTGTGCTCAGGGTGTTCTCTGGCAGCTGGGCTGGTGGTTTCTCTGGATCGGGGGCCATACTTTGGCCAGGGCCTGCACCCTGTACGACTTGTGGGTATGTGGCAGGAGAAGCGGGTGGGATTTTGCACCCAGTCGACCGCTCCTACCTAGTGCCATGACAACCAGAGGTCTTCATTCTCCTGAGGCCTCTGAGGTTCCCCTGGGATTCCTAGGACAGCCTTATCCAAGAAAGCAGGAATGCCAGCTACCCTGGGGGGTGGGGTGGTGAGAGGGGGTGAGCAAGCAGATAGACGGCCAGTAATAGCCAGGCTCCTAACCTCCCTCTTCTGCGATGTAACCAGGCAGCACAGCTCCCAGGCAGAACCACAGGCAGCCATGAATAAGGCTTGTGTTTGAATCCAGAAAATGGCCTGCCTGGGCCCGGCCACCTTTCTCCAGCAAGCAGTTTCTGAGCCCCCTGCCTTGTGGTGAATCAGTACCTCTTGGCAGGTTGTCAGGGCTTTGGGCCTGTGGCTGGTCTGGGGTGGGGTTGGTCCATGCTGCCTCTCCAGCTAACGCTCCCGTCCACCAGTGCCATCGGATCCACCGGTCGCTAGCCAGCCAGTTCAAATACGCTCTGGTGTGGGTGAGTCGGGGCGGGAAGGTGGGAGGCTGGTTTAGGATGGTCCCGCCAGCACATGTTCCTGGGCTAGGCAGGGGCTAAGGGGAGTTGTGGTCCCACTTGAGCTAGGGAGGGAGAGGAGTACGGGGAGGGAGGGTTCAGAGGTGCACCCTATTGTCCTGGTGTGTATGCCCCTCTCCATAGCATGTATGCGTAGTCAGCCTCCCCCTGCTTCTACCCCCACAAAGCTCAAGGTATAGGCTGGGCCCTCAGCTCCCCCACCCACCATACCCGCTCTCCTCCAGTGCTGATTCCCCTGGGTGGAGTCTGCCCATCCTTGAGGTTCCTCTGCCCGGGGCTCCTCATTGGATCTCCCCCACCCCCTCCCCCTGCAGGGCACCAGCACCAAGTACAGCCCGCAGCGCGTGGGGCTGGCCCACACCATGGAGCATGAAGACGTCATCCAGATCGTCAAGAAGTGAGGGTAGCGGTGTGTCCCCCCCATCTTCCAAGGGAGTCCCACCCCCGGGACACCAGAGCCCAAACAAGAAAATACAAATAAACACACCCCAGGAGGGACCTCCGTCTCTGCTGTGTCCAGAAGTTTCCAGTGGCTGACAATGGGACAGAAGACTGGAGGCCTTGAACTTGGCTTGACGTTTCCCGAGACTGACAGTCACACGAGGCAGCCCTGGGCTTGTTCCTGCCTTGGACGCTGAGGGAGCATGTGTCCTGTCTCCCCACGCGCCAGCCCTAATTCGGATGTCTGGGAGAGGGGGGAGGAGGAGGCCTGGGTCCCTGGAAGTGGGTTGCTACTGTAGGTACTTCCTCCCTCATTCCTGTCAGCTGCTCTGGCTTCGGGGTATGGGGGCTTCCCAGGACCGGACCCCTGCCAGAGCCCACCTCCACGGGAGTGCCTAGGTAGAAACCAGGGTAGGGCTGTGGCTTTGAAGGTCCGACTCACGCTCTCCCTGCTTGAGGGGTATCCTGAAGTGCCTCCCTCTGGACTCCTCCAGGCCCGCCCCCACCCTTCCCTCTTGTGGCCTAGGCCATCAGTGGGACACAGGACCCAGGGCAGGCTGCCTCTCCCATGCCCGGCTTCCCCTCTGCACGTGGTGACACAGGGCCAAGGACTGACCCAAGAGCACAGCAACTGTCGAGTTTGGGTTGTGTTTGCTCGTTCTGATCCCCCCCCCCCCCCC
>PVJH01037650.1:0-17172 GCA_004026705.1 Nesogale talazaci | reverse complement strand
TTCACGTACGGCTTCCCAGGAAGAAGGAGCAGAGACTATGGGAGGCTGCCTGGTCTCCCTTTAATCCACTTTTTGGGGAGCTCTTTCGAATGGGGCTGGGCTTACCCCACTCATAGCTTTCTTTTCTCCTTCAGCTCCACTTGCTTGCCCCGTTCCTGCTCTTCCCCAAGTGGGTGGACCAATGGTACCCTTGCTGCGGGTTGGCAGGCCCCAGGTAAACTGGGCTCTTGTGTCCTTCGCGAGTCCCCAGGAATGGCTGTATCTGCGATCCAGGGCTTGGGCCCATTCTGAGTCTCCCTCTCTGGCTTTCTGGGGTTTCCCATGCTGGGTGTCTGGGGAGTTCCCCAGACTGTAACTCGCCATGAATTTGTCCTTCTAGCTGCCTCCTACCTTCTCTGCCTCTGTCATTTTCTTAACCGTCTGTGCCCCTCCTGACCCTGCCCTGCATAGTGGGAATATTCCTGAGCCGTGGAAACCTGTCATTCCAGGAGTCTCCAGACCATGAAGACCACACTCATAAGAAGCGGAAAGGCCCCGCACTTAGAGAGCTCTGTACTGGAACGCGATGATGGAAAATTACCGCAGTGAGGCCTTACTGGGTAATGCATCTGTCCACCAGCTGAGTTCGCCTTCTTTTATCTGTGTGTGTGTGTGATATTTTTGTTGTTGCTGTTCCTTCTTTTTATTTTATAACACATAAGCAAAAAAAGAGAACAGGGTCCCTATCACCCAGCTTGAAGGAGCCTTGGTGGTGTAGGGGTTGCAGTTGAGCTGCTGACCCCAGATGAGCAGTTTGAAATTACTAGTTACTTCTCGAAAGAGAAGGATCTTCACTCCCAGAGAGGGCTCTAGGCTCAGAAGCCCCCAGGCCGTGCTAGCCTGACCTATAGGGCCGGTGCCAGTCGGCATGGACCAGATGGCAGTGAATTCATCACCAGCTTTACGGGTGACTCTGCACTCTCCTTCCTTCATGACCGTTGATTGCCAGAGGGTGGCGCCGTCAAGTGTTTGTGAGTTGTAAGGAGCTGTGACGCTCAGAGCCCATGCATCAGCTAAACCCCTGTGTGCTGGCATTAGGACCTTATTCCAGGGAAGCTCAGGCACCTCACGAACCAAAGCAAACGAACCTTTCTACCTGGGCTGTGTGCCACGATGAAGACAAGCCAGCTGGCCCCAGCAGGTACCTATTTCCTCCTCGGGAGCAGGGTGGAGCTTTCTGTTCACTCCTGTGAGCAGATACTGTCCAGAACCGGACAGGAGCGGTCTGTCCTGTCCTGCAGGGTCACTGTGGGTCAGCATCCACTCAGTGGCAGGAAGTTTGTTTTGGTTTGGTTCGGGGGGTGTCTTTCTTCTACCACCCAGTTTCTTTACTTGGAATTGGTTGTCCTTCACCAGGCTCCATCTGAATTGTGGTCTCTGTTTCTGTTTCCTCATAACATCTTCCGTGAGATTCTCGATGACTAGACTATTCTTCTTGCATCGTTTCGGCCTCCGCTCCTGATCAAAACTGTCTTTTTTCCAAATCCCCACTCCTGGTTCAGAATTTCCTTAGAGAAAGACTCCAGTTGGTTCAGTCATTAAGTACCATCTCTATCCGGGCAGAGCTTTGGCCCCAGGCCCCAGCAGAAACCGTTGACCAGCCTATGATAAGCTACACCTGGGTCTAGTGCCTTGCCCTGCCTCAGTCACCCATGGCCCATCATCCTGGGATGAGTACGGTCACGGGACCCACTGGGAGCCTAAGCTTCCCCTTCAACAACTACCAGGTCAGAACACTTACCTGGGAAGGGGCGTATTCTGCCATTGACAAGTTTCGTGCAGTGCCCAACTCTGGAGAGACTGGGCTGAGACATCTCCAATGTCTCCCTTGCTAAAATGTCACAGTGACTAAGGCCCTGGTTAAGATGTGATTGACATGCTCCAACTTTTAATTTTTAACGTTGAGTGACCATGATTACCGTATTCGTCCTTCTCCTAACTTTTGAACCCAGTTTCTAGAATTCAGAAGCAGATGTTCAGCCGTTGGGTTCCCATGTGGTCGTAGAGACTCCGGATCCCAAAGATAAATGTGGATCCTATTTCAGTCCTTGCGCCTTGTTTAGTTGTGGTAGGCGTTCAGCACAGTTCTGGTCCCTGTCAAGCCAGTGCCCTGGGGTCAGGGAGAGTCCCACTCTCACTACCCTTCCCAGGACTTGCCATTTCTTATTTTCTGAACCAAGAGCATCTTCAGATCTCGCTACTGCCGTCTCACACCAGATTCACCCTTTTGGGTGCACTTTACCCGCCTCCCCGATCGCGTCCCCATGACCCCCCACCAGCTCCCATTTTTTCACTGACGAGAAATGTCTGCTATTCCTGACTCTCTGAAGCCTCTTCTCTTTCTGGGAATCGTGGAACCACATCATGCCATGACTGTTAGAGGCCCCAGAGTTCATCCCTGTTCTGAGGAGAGGGAGCGTTTCAATGACCGCTGGGGCCTCACAGCAGACTTCACATTCGGGGCTGTTTGCCTCCCCAGCGCCCTCGTGCTTGACTCTGCTGCTGCACGTCCGTCCGTCCGTCTGTGCTAACTCTTCTCTCACCTTCCACTAACCGTCTCCTGTTTTTCCCGTGTGTTTCTTTCTTTTCCTCCATGAAGAGAATAGCTGTTTCCGCTCTGGTTCTTAATGTGTCCCCTCCTTCTTTAGCTATAGAGTGGAGTTTTCTTTTTTTTTTTTTGGGGGGGGTGGGGCATCACTGCTCTCTGGTGATGGGAGTAGGAGGCCCAGCCCCACTGCTGGAATTGAACCTCCATCCCAGTGGGCCGCAGTCCCGCGCACAGCCACGACGCCCCCGGGGCTCAGCCCTAGAGTGGAGTTTTCATGGTGTGCATAGATGCTCTTCATTCTGCTTCCTCAAGACAGGATGAATACTGAATGGAAGTGATTTTCTTCTTTCTTTCCCAGCAGGCGAGAACCGAAAGGAGAGTTCAGAGTTGACTCCAAAGCAGGACACTTGAAAGGGCTCAGGGTCAGCTGAGAGGACATAGGGACTCCATGGAACAGTTCCTGGAGATGACTTAGAGAATCCAGAAGGGCAGCCCTCAAATGAAGAAAGGGGCAGACCACAGAACAGTTTCTTTCAAGTACCAGAGGAAGGTAAAAAAATCCCAAAAAAGACAGATGTGAGGGACATATGGAGCTAGGGGAACATTATTATCTGTCCTTCAGTCTTGCCAAACATCAAGGAGTTTTGAAGGAACAGAAACTCTGTCGGTGTGATGAACGTGGCACAGCTTTCGAGAGACGCTCACACCTCATTGGCCATCCGAGAATCCATGCCAGGGAGAAGCTGTGTGCATTTGATCAATGTGGGGAGACCTTTAGGCAGGCCTCCCAGCTCATTGATCATCTCAGACTCCACACGGGGGAGGGGGGGACGCCTGATGAACGCAATGAGTGTGGGCAATCCTGTTGTCACAGTTCCCACCTCCTCCAAGAACAGAGACTGCATCATGGAGAGAGCCCATGTAAGCATAATGCATCTGCAAAAGCCATCCCTCAGAGCCCCCAGCTCATTGACCTCCAGAGAATCCATACCGAGGAGAAGCCTTACGAATGCAACAGATGTGGGGAGACCTTCATTCAGATGAGAAGTCTGGTCCATCATCAGGCCACTCACACCAGGGAGAGACCTCACAGGTGCACCAAGTGCAGGAAAACTTTCTGTTCCCATAGGAATCTCAGTGGCCATCAGAGGCTCCACACTGGAGAAAAGCCTTATGAGGGTAATGAATGTGACCAAGCCTTCCTCCACCCTGGTGAAAAAGCGTACAGGTGTAGCAAGTGCGGGAAAGCCTTCAGTCAGAACTCTGAACTGGTTGACCATGAGCGCATGCATGCCAGAGAAAAGCCTTTCACATGCAGCGAGTGTGGCAAAGCCTTCAGGCTGAGTAAATGTCTCATTCGACACCAGAGACTCCACACTGGCGAGAAGCCCTACACATGCCAGGAGTGTGGAAAATCCTTCAGTCAGAACTCACACCGTATTATACACCAGAGAATTCACACTGGCGAGAAGCCCTACGGCTGCAGTGAATGTGGCAAGGTCTTCAGCTATAGCTCGAGCCTTATGGTTCATCAGAGAACCCATACTGGGGAGAAGCCCTATAAATGCAGTGACTGTGGAAAAGCCTTCAGCGACAGCTCCCAGCTTATCGTGCACCAGAGGGTTCACACGGGAGAGAAACCCTATGAATGCACCGAGTGCGGGCAGGCCTTTAGTCAACGGTCCACTTTCAGTTACCACCAGGGAACTCAGACCGGAGAAAAGCCCTTGGCTTTGTCTTGGCCCGTGTCCTAAAGCTGGTTTGCCATGGCAGAGAGCGAGGCCCTCTGATTCGAGCTAAGCTTTATTTCTAAGAAAAGAGCCCCAGAGGCACGGTGCGTTCAGTCTTGGACTGCCAACCCAAAGGCCAGGGATTTCACTCTGCCAGTGAGCCTGCTGGAGAAGGGCGAGACCGTCTGCCCTCGTGAAGATTCATAGCCTCAGAAGCAGTGGGGCCGTTCTGTTCTGCCCTGTAGGGTCACTGTGAGGATCACCTGGACAACAGCCATTAGGTAATGGGTTTGGTTTCCTTTATAAGAAGGTTGATCACTTGGTATTAGAATGAAGTGACCAGACAGTCCCGATTTCAAACAGTTTTTCCCCCTTCCGGCAGCAGCGTTTTAAAAAAGTCCCAATTTTTGGAGAGAATGTATGTGGGGGGGGGGGGGGAAGGGGGGGCAGGAAGGGAATATATCACCTCAACCCCCACCCCCCTACCCCAGTCATTGGTGTACCACTTTACCAATGTTAAAATCTGGTCACTTTATCTTAGAACCACTGGTCAAAAGTGGGCCTTTCCCAAAATGTTTTCCAGTGGGTCACTAGGGTGAGAAAATGGGAGTCATTCAGGACTACACATCCCATGTATTTGTAGGTCTGTTTACTTTAACTTTTAAATTTTGTTTCTTTGGTATATCCCGTAATCAGATTGTGCGCTTGTCAAGGACAGAAACCCATATTCTATTTCATCCTTTCCATTTTACAAAAATTCTTAAGGTTCATTCATTCTTTCCCATCCTATTTATAAAACGTCTAGTCTAATCTTCTGTCAGTGCCTTCCATGCATAGAAAACTCGTTTTCATGCTTGCTAATCTGTGTCCCTCACAACTTCCAAGACCTAACTCATCACTGAAAGACTTTTTTTCCCCCCAAACACTGCTGCTCATCTCAAACTTATATTGGTTTGACCTCAGTGCTTATTTTTTTTGACCTCAGTGCTTTCAATTAGCTGGTGCTATTGTGTGTAACTGGACTGTCTTGCAAATTATTCTCATTGTATATGTCTATACTTTGATAGCAACTTATTGTAGAGTCTTAATATAGAAAGATGTTAGATGTTATACTAGCTTATAACATAGAGTGCTAGTTCAGTGTCTTCTTTTAAGTCTACTCAGTGGGTGTTATCTCTCTGCCCTAAACACACACACACCTAGTCTAAATTAGTTACGGGAGGGAGGGAATAAAGGGGACCTGTTACCAAGCTCAAGAAGAAACAAAGTGTTCTGAAGCTGGCTGTGGTCGCAATTTTACAACACTGCTTGATGTGATTGAACTATGGAATGTTCTATCTGTAAGAGCTGCCAATTTAAAAAAAACTAATTGCCATCAAGTTGACTCCAACTCAACTGCGTATTGGAAAGGGTGGAACTGTTGTGGGTTTCCCAGATTATAACTTTCTTTTTTTCTTTCCGAGATTTACAAATTATATATATATATATATATATATGCAGTATGTATATATATGCAGTATATACATATACGTACAAATATACAAAAAGATTTACAAATTATATAATATATATAACTATATATATAGTCAAACATATGTAACTCCTTACTGGAGTAGAAAGTTTTCTCTTTCTCCCTTGTAGTGACTGGTGGTTTCAAACTGCCAACCTTGTGGTTAGCAGCCCAACCCTTAACAACGTCTGTGCCTCCAGGACTCCTAGAAGGGTCTAAAGGTGGAAATGCCATCACATCATAGGATATCGCACAAAGATGCTCCTTGGATGTCTTCTCCCTGGGAATCTTGCCCCCGTCGCTTCGTCCTCTCAGAAATCGCTCGTGTGCCGGTGCACAAGTGTGTGTGTGGTCACTGGGGGAGAGGACAGGCACATCCCACCAGGAGGGACGCTGCTCTGCACACTGACCCCAGTTCTGAGTAGCCGAGCGAATCCCACTTTCTCAACAAACAAGGGTAAGAACAGAGTTAAAAGTTCCATGCAAGAGAGATTTGATATTCATGGCCATGGTGAAGATGGCTGGAAAATTAAAATAAATTTTTAAAAAGGGAAATGGTTGGAAATTCCAGGTGAGCATTCGTGGAATTGGAATGCTTGGAATTCCCAGTGATCTGACGAGATAATGGAGCACAGCTGATCCGGTTGAGCAGGCAAGTGTACCAGTTTGTTTATCATCTAGTGCCGTATATTTGCAATTGCCAGCTTACTCTCAAGGTGAGAGATTATGGGTTTTCTTTCATTCTCCAAAGGCAGAAGGAATGAAGGAATGAAGGATTTTGAGAGATTGCCTTTCCTTTTCTCCTCCTCCCCTCTCCTGCCCTCTCACCTTACCATCGCCTCTCTGGCACGCACTGGAACATCTTTTCCTTCCCAGCCTTGTAGTTGGAGCCCCTGTGCTGAGGTGCTTAGTCTCCAGAGGAAGGATTGGCAGTGTGGCCATCTAGTGCTGCTACGGCACCTACCGCGGGTCAATGGCTTTAACAAACGTGTTTTCTCAAGGTTCAGGAGGCTAGCCATTGGAATCAGGTGCTAGCTCTAAGAGGAAAACTTTCTCTTTGGACTCAGGAGGAAGGTCCCTCTCTCTTCTGGGCTGCCCTGTGGCTTAGCGTCTCACCTCCATCTCATCTCTGATCACATTCTTCTTCTTCTCTTTTTTTATCGTGTTATTGGGAGTTCTTAGAGCTCTTATCACAGTCCATCCATATATCATTGTGTCAGACACATTTGTACATGTTTCCATCACTGTTATGGAAACATCGTCTTTCTACTTGAACCCTCTGCTCACATTCTTAATCTCTCATCTCCAAAGAGATTGACTCAAAATACACCCTACACAACCCCTGCCCCATTAGCATGATAAATTACCCTTTCCCAGGTGGGAGTTTAACCTCAGGAATTAATATAAATTTTAGGAGGATACAATTTAATCCTAACAAGCAGTGTCAGGCTGTAATCTGATGGGGAAGGGTTTTGTGACCTCACTGAACAGACAACGGAGAAGTGGGGAGAAAGCTTCAACTCAAGGAATGACTTATAATTCTGGAAGAGGCACTCCAAGCAAGGTTTGAAAGAATAGGTGTATAACTAACAACTAGAAATTTGTATATATGTATTTTTCAATAAATTTGTTTTCATTCTTAGTATTGGTTTTCATTTTTCCTAGAAAGATGTACAAATAGGATTCTTCTAGGTGTAAGTGTTATACCGGGGTGCTCACAGATCCCAGGGGAGAGAGCCCAACCCCTTCCCCAAATGGGTCCCCTCGTGAGACCATCCCTTCTGCTCTGTTGTGGACACGACTGCTGGTCACAGCTTCAGCAGGATCCCACTGGCCTATTGGATGTTGTAACTTGATTCTTCTGGTCTGTTCACCCCGTACCACACGAAGCCTGTTCATATCCATATTACCCCGACCCGAAGGTGAGCAATTCACTGTGGGAGAAAAGAAGAAGCTGGCTGCTCCTGTAAATTCCACAGCCCCAGAGACCCTGAGAGCATGGAGTCCACGGCAGTGGTCACCAGCCACCCCCGAGGTAGGTGCTCAGAGACAAAGCCGTGTCACACTCTCCTCAGGTAATACCATGGAAAATATCTTGTATTTATCTTGGTCCAGTTACTTTGCTAAATTATTTGTTTTGTGTTTTTTTGTTGTTGTTTTTTTTGGGGGGCATAACTGCCCTCTGGTGGTGGGAATAGGAGGCCCAACCTTTGCTCCTGTGGAGCTGGAATTGAACCTCCATCCCAGTGGGCCGCAGTCCCTCGCACAACCACTACGCCACCGGGGCTCAGCCCTGTTTTGTGTTTTTTTAATCATTTTATTGGGGGGCTCGCAGCTCTCAACATTCTGTACAAACATTCATTGTATGCAAAGCACATTTGTACATTTGTTGCCATCATCCTTCTCAAAGCATTTTCTTTCTACTTAAGCCCTTGATATTAGCTCCTCCTTGTCCCCCACCCTCCCCTCCCTCATGAAACCTTGGTAATTTATAAATTATTATTTTGTCATATTGTACACTGTCCAGTGTCCCCCTTAGCCCACTTCCCTGTTGTCCGTCCCCCAGGGAGGAGGTTATATGTAGTTCCTTTTCATCGGTTCCCCCTTTCTACAAATCCGGCTAGACCAGAGGCTACACACTGGTACAGATAGGAACCGGAAACATGCAGAATCCAGGACGCATGATCCCTTTAGGACCAGTGGTGAGGGGCGTACCAGGAGGGTGGAAGGAAGGTAGCGTAGAAAGGGGAAAGAACCGATTGAGTTTTCTTAACCTTAATTCTTTTTTGTTTGTTTTTTTTTTGTTTTTTTGTTTGATTTTTGGGGGCATCACTGCTCTCCGGTAGTGGGAGTAGGAGGCCCAGCCCCACTGCTGGAATTGAACCTCCTTCCCAGTGGGCCGCAGTCCCGCGCACAACCACTACGACGCCACTGGGGCTCAGCCCCTTAATTCTTTATTCTTTAGAAGTATAATAAAAAATAATTCATTTATCTCATTTCCAATCCATGTGCCATTTATTCAGTAACAAGAACTTCCCAAATATGTTGGATAGTAGATAATAGGCATAACTTATTTCCTGACATTGGAAGGAGGGGAGGCGTGGCAGAGAATGTGTACTATTTCAGTTTTGTGTCTTCCTTGTTGGGTTCTGATCATTTTATTTAGGAAGTTTCCCCCTTTTTTGGGGGGGGCATCACTGCCCTCTGGGGGTGGTGGGAGCCACCCAGCCTTGCTGCTGCTGGATTTGAACCGCCAAACCCGTGGGCCACAGTCCCGCACTCAACCATTACACCACCGGGGCTCGGGGCTCAGCCCCCCTTTTATTGTTATTTTTAGAAGAGACAGTATACTATTAAGAAGTTCAGGTTTTCAGATCAACACCCTAGATTAAAATCCTGGCTCCAGTACACTGACCAAGATGAGAACTGGAAACACAGGGAACCTGGGGCCGATGAACCCCTCAGGGCCAGTGGTGAGAGTGGAGTTACTGGATGGGTGGAGGAGGAAAGGTGGGGTGGAGAGAGAGCGACAACTGTGGGGATCTACACAGACTGCCTCCTATCTGGAGGATGGGCATCGGGAGGAGTGGACAGGGGGAGATGCTGGGCAGTGTAAGATATGACAGAACAATAATTATTTATAAAGTAATGAGGACTGGGAAGAAGGAGGACTGGGGAGGGAGCAAAGGACAGAGGAGGAAGGATGAGAAGCTGATATCTAGGGTCCGAGTGGAAAACCGGATAGTTGGAGAATGTTAACAAAAGCAGGTATGTGAAGGTGCTTGACACAGTATATGTAACTATGTATTGTGAAAAACAATGTACAAGTCCTCAATAAAATGATTTTTTAAAAAATCCTGGCTCCGCCACTTTCTTAACCTTAAGTTTCTTTGTGTCTCTGTTCTGCTATAAAATGGAATCATTTCATGAAGTCATAACTTTTTTTGGGGGGGGGCGGCATCACAGCTCTCCGGTGGTGGGAGTAGGAGGCCCAGCCCCACTGCTGGAATTGAACCTCCGTCCCACTGGGCCGCAGTCCCGCGCACAACCACTACGCCACCGGGGCTCAGCCCCAAAGCCATAACTTTTAAGTTAGTTTGATTTCTTTTTGTTTGTTTGTTTGGGTATCACTGCCTCTGGTGAACTTTTAAGTTAGTTAATAGGTATTAAAGTACTTAATGACTTTCACGTAATCGTCACAGTAGAAATTATTAGGATTTTCATTAGGAATTGTTTCTAATTTTTTTCAAGTTAAAAATTATTGGCATAGTTTATGCTTTGTGTTCTTTATGTTAATTTGTTGTAAAATTTCAAATAATTGAAACCTCGCATAAAATCTATTTGTCTCTGCTGATTTTTTTTTCAAGTACAGAATTAGATTCCGCTTGCTAAGGTTTTGCAAACTTTGCAAAATGAATTCAGTGGGTTTGTTTCTTTTTCTTTTACTAAGATGCATAATTGGAGGTTAGCTAGAAACATCCAGATCTGATCTTTTGGGGGTGGGTGTCTCATGTCTTCAGCAGCCTTTCATGTCATGCAGCATGAAGTGCCAACACCACCTCTGCAACAAATAAAGGCTTAGTTTGAATCTCATCAAGCCTCTCCACCGACTTTGTGATTTAGAGGTAATAAGCTGGAATGCCATGAGGAAATAAGCAGACAAGTCCCCAGTGTGAGCCAGGTGTGAGACAATTGGCCAGGACACTTCAAAATGTCAATGAAAGAGAAAATGGTGGGGAACTGGCCCAGATCAAATGGAACATTTCAGAAACCTGACACCCAAATACAGTGAGTGAACGTTGATTTGAAGAAGAAAAAATTGTAGAAGATAATGGGGAACCAGTGGAGAAACTGGAATATGGGGTAGCTATACTATCTAGCACTAGACCATTTGATGGTAAAATGAAATTATTTCAAATGTTTTCATATGGCAGTCCTACTTTGGTTTTGGAGAGGAATGTGCATACTGTTAGGAAATCTATTCCACCCTATTTAGCCTGTACAGGGTCTCTGCAATGCAGCTTATATGACTTGACAACAACACAAATGAGTGTGTGAGAGGAGAGAAAGTTCATGTGGCAAGAGGTTAATTGCTGGGTCCAGTTGGGGGATAGATACACATATGATAGTTTAAAAATAAAATTTGAAAGTGATGCAATGGAATTATGGGTCATTGCTTATAACTCAACACCCATTAGAAGGAATGCAATTTGTCATTTGAGACAGCATGGCCTGGATCTGTACTCCGAAAACCCACCAAAACCTCACAGGGTCCGGGACCACGTGTGTAACCATAAGAAGGGATGCCAATTTCTTCACTTTTATCTCCTTATCTGTTAGGAGAGCATAAAGTGATTCTGAGACTAAATGGCCATATGATAGCAACATATTTTGCCCATTTCTGATATCTGGAGAGATAGGTCATCGAGCAGATTATGAATTCACAAAGGGAAGCTGTGGCGGTCATGTACTTATGCCAATTATGATCGAGATATGGGGGTGGAGCCTAGCCTGTTAATCTGGAGATAGCAATTGAGTAGCCAATGAGTCCTCTGTGTGGGCATGGCTTTCTCCTGAGACTTCTGGGAAATCTCACATATTTTCCTCATGGAGATGAGAAGCTGTCTCCCCAGTTGTTGGGAGTCAGTTTCCGAGACAATGAACTATGGACAAGACAAGATGGCAGCGTCCCAGGAACAGGAGATGCCAGAGAAGCGACGTGGCTTTACCCTGATGGAACCAGACTTCTGAAGCTGGAGAAGCCATGTGGATACCCCTGCCAGAGCTGAGTTGCTTCTATCACCACTGGATGCTGTTGATCGACCCTGAACCCTGGAAGTGAGGATCCATGGGGAGACCCCCACCAGCACCGGGATTCTGCACCCACTGGCCTGTGACTTCGTGAGTCGGAAGGAGACTTTGTAGACTGGTATCGGGCATATAGGCTAATATTGGACTTATGACTTTGAACTGGACTGGGTTGGGATGCTTTCTCAATGTTCCATTCCTCTTGCATATAAACCTTACCCTTATATCCATATGCGTCTCTATGAATTTGTTTCTCTAGTCTACCCGAACTAACACAGAAGTCCTGAAGTCTGCCGTAACTAAGAACATTAGTCCCCTTCAATGTTCATTTCTTTCACCTAAATATGAGCCATGATTTCTTTGGCTGACATGCAAACAGTCGGTAACAAAACAGTCTGGTTTCTGAACAGTGACATCATGCTGGACTGAATATAGTCTTTTGTAGGGAAGATAAGAACATGTATGTTGAATGAGGGCCTGGAGTTTGTGTTTTCAGTATGCATTCAAGGGGTCTGAGGCTGTCTGCACTTTGAGAACCGGAAGTAATCATTACTGCCTGGAACCGGATGTGGGGACAAAAGCTGGAACTAGAATGGATGACACTCTCCCCACCCCCCAGTCCCACTTAAAAAAATGTAGGTGAAAAACACTACCAAACTGATGACGATAACTGTCTCAACATAAATGAATCTTCTTTAGATGTCTGGGTAATTATCTTATGCTTCTCAGCAAAGGGTCCTGAGTTTTACTTCCAGCATTTACTTCTGGCATTTTCTTTGGTGGGGCATCACTGCCCTAGTGGGAGTAGGAAGCCCAGCCTTGCTCCTGGAGAGCTGCTGCTGGATTTGAACTGTCAACCTCAGTCCTGCACACAACCACTAGGCCTCCTGGGCTCAGCCACTTCCAGCATTTTTTATTCTACCAGAATCCTATTCCAAATTGATTTCTCTCAGTTCTACTCCATTTTCATGTGAACTTGGAACGTCTGATGACTTCTCTTGAACCTGATTTTAAGGTGGCAGAATCACAACTGCAACTCACTGCCCTCAGGTCCCTTCTGGGTCACAGCGACGCTGTAAGGCAGAGAACGCCTCCCCAAGATTTCGGAACCTGTAAATCTTTATGGGTGCAGAAACCCTCATCTCTACCATCACTTTAATCTTCAGTGTCATCAGGGCTTCGATGAGTATTCAGTATATATTTATCGATGATTGGTGGATCCATGGATTAAAAGTTTATTTTTGATTCTACCCGACTCCTATACCAAATTGACTTCACTCATTTCTACTCTCTTTTCAAAATTCAGTTTTATTCTAGTTGCTAGGATCAATAAATGAGTAAACCCTTCATCCACATCCGATTCATTAACCTATCACACCAGATTTGCCTTCAAAATCTATGCAGGACCATTCCTCTTGATCTCCGTTCCTTGTTCACTAGTACAAGCCACCATCGCTCCTCGCCTGGAATTCAGTAATAGCTTCCACCCTGGTCCACCTTCAGGTTGTTTTCAACAGAATAGTCAGAGCCAAGTTTGACAGTGTAAGTCATGGAAGGGAACCCCTCTGTAAGGTTAATATCCCAGTTTGCAAGAGCACAGAGTAAGTGACAGAATTTATAGCAATAGATTCTTGACTGCTTTGGAGCCTGTTGGCTGACATGTCTTTGAACATGGGACAGGGAAGCACTAAAAAAGACCATATGGGGCTGAACCCCGGTGGCGTAAGTGGTTGAGTGCGGAACTGCAGCCCGCGGGCTTGGTGGTTCAAATCCAGCGGCGGCTCTCAGGAGCAGTACTGGGTTGTGCCCACGACCACCAGAGGCAGTGATGCGCACAAAAAAAAAAAAGACCATATGACTCCTCCAAACCCTACATTAGTGCATCATATCATGTGTGTAAAATCCAGAGCCCGTATCTTAATCAGTTCTTGTTGTCAACTGCCTGCTGGGCTGCCCCATGCAAAGTGCATCCAACTGCTGCCGCCTACAGGTGCTTCACTGGTTGATTTTCAAAAATTAAATCCCCAGACATTTCTTCCTAGTCTGTAAGTGCCTTTGAAATCTGCTTGGTGTCATAGCTACATACATGTCTCCATTGACAGGCAAGTGGTGGTTATGCAGGGAAGGTGGGCTGTGCTAGAGTATTCTTGGTCAAAATCAACCAGGATCACCCACTTGGAAGGTAAAAATTATACCTCTGCACCACCATCACCGGGCCCTTCTCTGCCATAGCCTGTGGTGGTATCGGTCGATTCTGACACACTGGGCCCCCATGTCTGCCCGAGTTAGAACTCTGCCACCTAGGATCTTCAAGGCTGTAAGCTTTCAGAAACAGACCACTCAGCCTGCCTGCCAAGATGCTTGGGTCCAGCTGTCAGCACTGAGGCCAGTCATGGAGTGGTTAACCATGGGCACTACCACAGGGCTCCCATTGTTGTTATAAACAGCTTTGTGTGCGTGGCATCACTGCCCTGGTGGAAGTAGGAAGCCCAGCCTTGCTCCTAGAGAGCTGCTGCTGGATTTGAACCGTCAACCCTGCAGTCCTGCACACAACCACTACGCCACCAGGACTCAGGCCTAAACAGTCGGTTTTAAAAGGAAATACCACCCTGTCCTGTGCCATCCTCCCAACAGATCTTATCTCTGGGCCCAAGGGACCCCCTATATAGCCTATAAAGCCTTCCCTGTAACCCCACTTTCACCATGTGGTCCAGGGTCTTTGCATCTGCCCACATGGTCAGTGATGAGCGCATCATAGAACCTCTGTGCAAGACGCTGAGCCACATTACAGAAAGCAACACAAGAAGCTCCATTTTTAAGAAGAAATAGAGCAGTGACACTTAAACCTGACCCCAAATTGGCCAGAAGCCAGAACCAACAGATGGTCAAAAGAGGCACCCCCAAAAGTGTGGAGAACCCATAAGACTTGGCTGAATGCCACAGGATTTCCACATGTCGAAGGACCAGCTAAACCCTGGTAGAGACACTGACTTTTTTAGAGAGCTAGGAACCGAGGAGACTTTAACTCCTGTTCTCTCCGACTCTGCCCGGGGTGCGTGCACTTGTGAAGGCAATGCTTAATGGGTCTATGGATACTAGAATATTATGTGTAAGACTGCTGGTACTATGCCCTTATAACTATTCTTAACCTTTGCTACTTAGTTAATGTTAAGATTATTAGATTGTATGATGTGTGCTCGCCGTGAATAAGCCGAGCACTTGAAAATGTCTAAGAGCTTTAAGTAATTATCGATCGCGCCGCTCATGACAGGCCAGGTTGGCTCTGTCCAGTGGGGCCACCATGGACGGACTCACTGGGGGTGAGTTTTGCCCTCATCAAGTCCCACCCCCGCGAAGCTCCGCCTCTTCCAGGGTCCTCCGGCGGATTGGTTGGATTCTCCGGGCTCTCCGCGCTCTCAGCCAATGGTTGAGCAAAACCTGAGCTGGAGGCGGGGCCTGTGCCTGCGAACGCACTAGGCTCCGGGAGGGCCCTGAAGGCTCGCGTCTCGCTGACCTGGAGGAGCGGGAGCTTCCCGGTGCCTCGACGGGCCGGAGTTAAGGCGGGAGGAGTGGAGAGTCGGTGGGGATGTGACCTCAGAACTGCCTGATTCGGCTTTGTGGGTGAGGGGACTCTGGTCCGGGGCGCTGGAGGTGGGGGTCAGATTGGGGAGTGAGTCGGGGACCACGGGCCTGCCAGCAGGTCGTCCCTGCGGCCACCAGCCGCGACAATGCAGCCCTCCCCTCGCTCGCTGGGCGCTGGCCCTTTGTCCATGCCTGAGTCACACCTGTGTAGAGACAGGGCTATCTAAAGTTCAGCGAGAGAGAAATGAAGATGAAGAAAGCCTAGAAGTGGAGAGTCTGATGGGGTCACCAAACCTCTGGGGGGCTGGTGAAGCTGTTGTTTGAGGCTCCCCACGCCACCCTGACTCACCTGTGTGTGGAACAGAACTCCAGAGGTCTCAAGCCTGTGTTTTTGTTTGTTTGTTTGTTTTTGTTTTGCCTCTGTAGAAAATCAAACCTTTGGCCTCTAGTGGAGTGCTTAACCGTCTGCACTACCCTGGGGGAAGGAGGGTGGAAAATTCTTCTAGCTTCCCTTTGAAACCTGCTTCTTAAGAGGTTCCCTTATCCCTACCACAAGGGCTACCTCAGCAAATTCCCTTCTCCTCTGGTGCCGTTTCCGTGCAAACTTCCTGGTTGGTATGAATTTAGATTAGGGAAGATTTGTGTACTCATTAAGTTAGATTATGTATTTGAATTAGAGGACACTCATGTATGCATTTATTTAGATTATGTATTTGGGTTAGAGAATTATGGTGGTTACAGGGGTCAATAGAATGTGTATAGGTATCAGTAAAGACGCTATGGCATGTGACACAGTGAAGAAGGTATTTTCCTCAGACAAAGAAGGCACCAGTCCCATCAGACCTGGGGCACATCATTCGATCCTGGGAACTTCACAGTCTCGTTTCTAAAACAGAAGTGAAGTGGTCATCTCTACTGTCCCAGGTTTCTATAGGAAGAGCGGGTGCCCCAAAAGGAAACATTGTCCTGAGTGCCCTCTTGGGGCAGAAGACCTAGGACTCTGTCATTTTATTTGTGTTTTTTTTTTTTGGGGGGGGGGGCTCACTGCCCTCAGGTGGTGGGAGTAGGAGGCCCAGCCTTTGCTCCGAGGAGCTGGAATCGAACCTCCATCCCAATGGGCCGCAGTCCCACGCACAGCCACTACGCCACCGGGGCTCAGCTGGTATGATTTTTTTTGTCCTGGGTCTTTGATGCCTGATACTTGATCCCATGGACACCTCATGATCACACGGGCTGATGTGCTTCTTCCGTGTGGGCTTTGTTGCTTCTCCGCTAGATGGCCTCATTCAACATCTCTAATCATCAAATAACACTTCCTCAGCATTTCATGTCAGGCACTGTGCGTAGTCCACCGGCCAATCTCAAGGACAACGCTCTTAGGGGACATGTAGTTGAATGTGTACATTCTACATGCACACAGTTACTGCCATTAGAACACAAACTTTAGTTGTAGTGTAGGGGGTTGTGTAAGTATAGAAAGTGTGTGTGTGTGTGTGTGTGTGTGTGTAAAAGAGAACTTTATAGAAAAAAAGAGAGAACTTTATATCAAAGGGTAGTTGTATGTTGAGAAAACATCCCGGCCTAATGCAGATCAAGTCTGTAAGTCCGATATTAGTCCATATGTATGATACCAATTTGTAAGTACCTCTTCAGACTCATACAACACATACGGTGACACCAAATGCAGGAAGGTCACAGGTCAGTGGGTGGAAAGTCTTATGGATCCAGTGACAGTAGAAGCATGTCAGTGTTGTTATGGGTCTCCTTCAGCTCCAGGGCTCTGGCTCCATCAGTATAGTTCCCTGTGGCTTGCCTCAATAGGAATGTCTTCCCAGGGAGAGTGTGTCCGACCTCTGTAAATAGTTCCAGGTCTGTTCATTGCCCTCCAGGAGTGTCCCCTGGTTGAGTTGTATGGGGTGCCACACCCTGGCCCCAAAGTGTATCCTTGACACTCT
>PVJH01037649.1:0-17769 GCA_004026705.1 Nesogale talazaci | reverse complement strand
GGTCACCTGGGTGCTTGGGATTGAAAGAAGGCAATGTGGCTCCTCTCCCATTCTAAAAAGATTGTTTCTTCTGCTGTGCGTGCAGGGATTTGGACTTAAAGAAGGCCATCTACCAGAAGACAGCTTGCTATGGCCACTTTGGAAGAAGCGAGTTCCCGTGGGAAATTCCAAAGAAGCTTGTGTTTTAGGGCCGATGGGATGACCTGGTCTTTGAGGGCCTCACCTGGCCCTGGAGGGAGCTGAATGGCAGGTTCCCCGTCTCCTTCACCCCAATTCTCAGGTCCCATAAGCCCCAGGTCACTTGCCACCTCTTACAGATTCTCAGCCCACAGGGTGAAGGCAGGTCTCTTATGGTGCCCTGTCCTACACCACCATGGCGGCAGGGCTTTCTGGTGCTGGGTCAGGACTCCTTGTGCAGAGAATGACTGTGTTCTCTCTCAGATCTAGGTGGTATAATGTACCTGTCCCTTCATTTTCTTTCCCAGCCTAGACCTCATCAGCTCCCTCACACGACCCGACCTCCCCAGGGCACTGGAGGCTCTGAGTGAGACCTCGCCCCCACATCTGCAGCCAGGGCTCCTGAGCCAAGGACCCATCTCTCTTCTGCACTCACAGTGTGCAAGGTCTGAGCCACACGCCCGTCTCCTTTTCTCTTCACTGCAACACAGTGATATGGAGCCTCCTAAACCCCCCCTCTGCCATTGGGTCCACTCGCGTTGGCAGCGACCTTACAGGACAGAGTGGCACTGCATCATAGGCTCTTTATGGAAGCAGCCTGCCACATCTTTCCCGCAAGGAGCCACGGATGGATTCAAATCCCGGTTTCTTGGTTAGCCTCTCGGTGCTTCACTGCTGCACCACCAGGGCCCCCAGGGCTCCCTTTTGTACCCACAGCTCCCGCACAAGAGCAGAAGACATCCCATCTCTGTTGGAAGGACTTGAGACCTTTTGCAGAGGAGAAGCCCTTTCCGTGGGGAAAGCCCTAAGCAGTTCCTGTCTGTCACACACAAGCACTAGAAACTTAGGATCATTTGAGCTTCTGTCCACCACCCAGAGAGTGCTTTGCCCTGACGGCGAGGGAACGCCTGGACTCTGTGTAGGTGGCTTCACAGACTCACATCAGAACCCGAGCAAGATTACAGCAACCCTGAACCCTTTCATAAAGATCCCCAGCCTCTCTTCAGTCTCCTGGCCTCTGCTCAGGCCTGCTTTGGGCATGAATCAGTGATGGACCAGCTCATTGCGTCAAAACCTAGGTCGCAAGTCTAGGGTCTGATGCGTACACCTTGGGGTGTGGGAGGCTGTGTCCTCACTTGGCTTTCCTTTCATGAAGCTGCCTTACTTGCCTTTGATCCGGCTTCTCCCCAGCTCTCCAGGCTCAGCCTGGGGCCCTGCAGGCACTAGACGTCTTTCCAGGCACAGGCGGGTTCTGATGCTTGTGTGTGACTTAGGGCTTTCCCCACAGAAAGGGCTTCTCCTCTGCAAAAGGTCTCAAGTCCCTTCCAACAGAGATGGGATTTGACCATATTTGATGTGAAAATCCAAATCGTTGTTACCCCTCACCACCCCACCCCGACCAAATGCTATTATACCCCTCGCCCCCCCTCCCCCGCCCCACCCGCCCCAAGAGAAAGAAACAAGGTCTTTCTGGTCAACATTCTTGTAAACCAATGTTCATATGAAACTTAGGACTTTATGTGTTAACGGTTCCTGCTAGAACAGTGAATAAAAAATCTCTAATGCCTAATCTTTGTCAGCAAAGCCCCAAAGGTCCCCCATTCCTTGGGCAGCATTACAGATCCTCCATCCCTGGGAAGGCTTGGGCATCCTCCCCTCTCTGTGTCCCTGACTTGGGCCTTTCCAACACAGCTAAGTTTTTGTTCACCTGCCATGACTGCGCTAAGTCACCGTGTGACCCTCCCTACTCCTGGGCACACCTCGAGGAATATTGAGCAAACCCATTTTACATATGAGGAACCTGAGGGTGAGGGATGGAATCACAAATCTTGGCTGAGAAGTAGCTTTGCTGTGGGAGCAAGACCTTCATAGTTGTGTTCCACCGGCTGCCCCAGGTCTCTTAGGCACATTGTCATTCCTCGTGTTTATTGCCCATGACCTGCTGGGAGATCAGCACTCTTTAGCCAAAGGTTGAAAACAGCTTGAGTGAATGAACTTGATCTAGACAAAGGGCTTAATCTGCAGGACAATGAGTCAGACCTTTAACTGGGCATCCTGGTCCTCTCACCCACTTTCTTTGATTGTAAGGAAAAGAAACATAGAGAAGGTTGTCCCTGAGGTGTGTTCAGTGCCTATGGGGAGGTGGGAATAGTGCCGTTCCTTGCAGCAGGCTGTGTTAGCTGAAGGAGTCAGGATTGCAGACATTTAAGGGTAGGCTCCTATGTGGGGGAACTGGATTAAATCTGGGTAAGGTTGCTGAGACCCTGATAGCACATGTGGAATATTCTGCACAGACAATAACACACGTCATTCCAGAATGCACACAAAGGAAAACATGAAACACATGAGAAGACCTAATTATGAGGGTCTGAGGAAAATAAAATAATGAATAGCCATAAGGAAATAAACTAATTAATCAATGAGTAAAACAATACTTCTTAAAAGAAAATAATTGGGCTGAGCCCTGGTGGCGTAGTGGTTGTGTGCGGGATTGCAGCCCACAGGGTTGGCGGTTCAAATCCAGCAGCAGCTCTCCAGGAGCAAGGCTGGGCTTCCTACTCCTACCAGGGCAGTGATGCCACACACACAAAAAAAGAGATAAGAATTAGTGAAAGCAAAAGAGCAGAGCCCTGGAGTCCTCGAGTGCTAAAATATCGAGGAAGTAGGGAAGCACGAGGGCTAAAAGCACAGGGCCAGTAATGTGGACGGGTCTCAAAAGCATGACTACCCCTGGGAGCCAAATGGGGATGAGGGAGGGATCAACCGATGGAATGATAAATGATACCTTAGAGGTTCATATGGTTGTCTCAGTGACCATGGAATGGGCATGGTAATCTGTAAATAGGACCACGTTCCCACCCGTATGTGGCCTTTGATTGTATAGGTACATTCTGACTCCAGGAGTGTGACTGCAATGGCTGCACCCAGGCCTGACCTGTGCCCACTTCTGCCGCTCTTTGGATTTTGTTTCACACACAACTCCTCTCCCGGCTTCTTCTTTCTCCCCAACAGGCCACACTCATTCCTGTTCCAGGGCCCTTGCTCACAATGCTCTTCCTCCAGGAGCGGTGAGAAGGCCATTGAAATGCGTCCTGAGGATGTGCAGGGAAAGTTTGAACTGAGAGACTGATAGTGCTTTGCGAGAACAGTATTCTGATGGATCAACGGGAGAAAGGATTGACAGCTCTGCATGTGGCTGGTTGAAGTGGGAGATTTATGGCAAGATCTTTAGAAAACATTTTTTCCTGGGACCTCGGCACAAGGAAAGAAGTGGTGTGACAAACACTGGGTCCTAACCCTTGCTTTCTCTCCATGGCATCTTCCTGAGAGGTTGAAAGGCACCAGAAAAGGCCTTTCCTGTGCTCAGCTATGTGCCGAGTCCTTGCAGAGGGAACCAGGCAGAGAGCAGCATAGCTGTGGGTCACAGGAATCGGCTTGGGCTGTGATGCTGGACATCCCCACGAAAAAGTAGCTGGGGACAGACTCATTTGAAGTGCCATATCTGGTATCATAAACAGAAGGTGCATTAGGGGAAAACCACAAAAGAAAAAGATAGGAGAGTCAGGCATAAAGTGTTACTAATTGTGTTTCAGTTCATACATTTGAAGGTTTATTCCACACAACATATATTTAAGCATGTCCTTGTGATCCGTGGATGGCCGTAGACAACTTCTCTCGGTATCACATGCACCATAGTCACATTCGGGCGCCTTCAAAGAGAAGGTCCTCATAAAGCAGTGGTGTCTGCAGGGATCTCCTGAGCCAGTGCAATGCAAGAGTGAGAGGTCAGTTCAGAGGATTGGGGTGACTGACCGGGGGGAAATTTCCAAAAGGTCATCCTGAGAGATTTTCTCGAAGGACCCAGAATACTCAGAGGTGCTGTTCGGGAAGGCAGATTTCTTAAAATAGAGTGTAGTCACACCATGTTGTGGAACAACTTGCACACAAACAATTTGTGCATTCATTGGAAACGAATGTGGGCGTATACTGATATGCTATGTGAACTTTCACCTAAAATACAATTTAAAAAATAAAATTTCATTAATCACTTAAGAACAGAAACCACAAAGCCATGCAATAAATAAAATATCACATACACACATGCAAAAAAATTTGCATCGATGGCTCCTCTCTAAACACCATCAGCAGATCGTGTGCACCACCTTTGTCCTGATCTGTAGTCCTCTGAAACTATCTGCACTGTCATTCGGACGTGGTCTAAGTACAAATCATACAGGGCATAGACTGAAGAGATGCACGCACCACCTTTATAAGTTTACAGCCCTAGATGAAGAAATAGGAGCATCACATGTTGATACTGTTACTTCATAAAGACATCTATAATTCCATAGCAGTACTTTTTGACTTAGACTCATAAGCGACAGAACAGCAAAAAGTTGTGAGGCCGCCTTGAAAGGCGGTAAATCAACATGAAGACAACAAATACCCAGTGGTCGTGTGCCACAGAGTGAAGCAACCCCCAGTCCTGGGCCATCCGCACTATTGTGCTTGCATTTGGCCCTTTGTTTCAGCCACTGTGTCAAGACTAGAAAAAATGAAAACACGGTCAGGATGGGAATAAACAAAGGCCAGGAAAAAAAAATTTAAATCACGAGCAATGAGACTCTGCCCAGTCTCCCTTAAAAAACAATTGAAACTTCCAAAAAACACAGTATTGCATTATTTTGGCAAACAGACAACTAAAAGACAAAGGAAAGGAGAGAAGTCCTTAAAACCCAGAGGTCATAAAGCACTATAAGACCGTCAGAACCACAATTATGGGCCTTAGGTTGGTACAGACTTCCTGGAGGGAACTGTGGTTTTTGGCTCTTGACAGTAAACAGCATGTTTGCCATGGGAAGCCCTTGCACCAGAGAAGCAGTCAATATTAGGAGAGAGCACTTTGCTCCTGGGCACGTGGGTCAGAAGGCCTGCCATGGTCCAACGAGGGCAGGAGGGCAAAGCCAGTGTGTGTTGCAAGGGTCAGGGTCCTAGCAGGAGAACTCTGGGGAGAACCTGTCTTTTCTTGACCACTAGGGAACTAGGCTCCCTTTAGTTAGCTAAGGCACGCATCACTAGGACTCCCCTCACAGTGTTCTCAGGAGTCTCCACGAGATGGCCCTGCTTCCCTAGCCAAGGCTGCCTTGCTGAACGTAGCAGGCCACACAGAATTCTTATATGATGCTTACACGATCAATGCTAATTACAGAATGAAAAGTGATGAATATAGTTGTGAATTATAGAAATGTAATGTTTCTTAGATCGTATGTATACTAAGAACAAAATATTTTATAAGATCTGTATACACAGAGTTACAAAATTACTATTGAGAATATTGCTAATAACCAAGCAGAAGCCTTTCAAATGATTTTTCCATTCTATTCCTTTAATCCCTACTTCATTATCAAGCAGTATTGACAAAGGTCCACAAATATTAATAACCACACGACTGTAGCTAAGACGACAGAGAATTTTACACCATCAGTGACCAGCAAGACACTGGCAGCAAAGAAAACAATAGCCCAGAACTACCGATTTGACAGAACTACCGATTTGAAGTAAGACTGTGATTGGACAATATGGTAGCTGTGACTGAAAGCCATTCTGTCACTGCCGACTCATGATGACCCTCTAGGACAAGGTAGAACTGCCCCAGTGGGTATCTGAAGCTGTAACTTGTGTGTGTGTGTGTGTGTGTGTGTGTGTGTGACATCACTGCCCTGGTGGGAGTAGGAAGCCCAGCCTGGTTCCTGGAGAGCTGCTGCTGGATTTCAACCGTCAGCCCTGTGGGCCGCAGTCCCGCACACAACCACTGCGCCACCCAGGCTCAGCCAAAGCTGTATTTTTTTTACGCGAGTAGAAAGCCTTGTTTTTCTCCCAAGAAACAATTTATGGCTTTGAACTACTGACCTGCAGTTAACCGCAGGAAAGGATACAAATTAATAGCACAGAGGGCCAATTGGGAAACAGGTACATTCTTAATGGGTTCCGAAGAGGGTGGGAGGAGATCGAAATGGAGACCTCTCCTTGCCCTGGCCTCTGAACCCAGCCAACGGGCACTGGCGGAGGGGCCGCCACCGCATTGCACGTCTACCCACCTTTGTCAAGGACAGGGCGCCTGCCTCTGCCAAGGGTAATGGAGACACTCAGCCTGCCCTGGCCCTGCCTCCAACCGCATCTTACCCTGCAGCTGGGAGACCCAGGCCACCATGTCCGAGTCCCATCCTGGTCTCTCCCGGGTCTTTCTCTCCATTGCCTGCCTGAGATCCCGTGGTTAGGCACAGCTGTCAGGAGGAATGTTCTATTAGAGTCAAGCAAAGTACTTACTGAATCATTGCGTCTAGTCACAGCAATGAGAGAAGCCAGAAGGCCCTGTTTACAGGGTGTCTCACAAAATAGTCGGGGTACCACTCCCAGACTTTTCTCCTCTGCTTGCTTTGGGGGCATTAATGCCCCTACAGACCCAGTCTCATCCTTTGCCCCCTGCCTTCTGCCCAGGGTGAGAGACTGGAGACCCAGAGATCAAATTCATGCTTGCGACCCTCACCCTGCAGACCTGCTAGATGGCAAAAAGGGTCATAGGAGTGGGCACTGGTCCCATCCCTTTTCACTTATGTCCCCCCAAAAGACCTGTTGAAGTCAGACCCCTGGTTCTTGTTTGGAAATAGGGTCTTTGAAGTTGAACTTAGTTCACAGGAGGTGGCCTTGGGGGCAGGTGGGTCCTGGGCCCATCTGGGTCATAAAGAAGAGGAGTGGTGAATTGGGAGGCAGTGGGTTAGCTACAAGCCTCAGGGCGCTGTCACTGGAAGCTGGGGGAGGCAGGAGGTTGCTTAGAGGCTCAGAAGAACCAGCCCCAGCCACCCTCTGAGGCAGGGCCCCAGCCGCCAGCACTGGACAAGCCACCAGGGCTCCTTTAGAAAGTTCAAAAGGTAAATTAGGATAGAGTTTTAGCCTTATAGATATGTTGACATTTGTAAACTGGGTTTACGAAAAGTATTTTTGTTATTAACTAACTATAGGGATTATTTTGATAAAAGTATTATTTGCTAAACTAACCAAAAATGTTTAGATAACAATTTTGGCATCAGCCCCTCTGACAGTGACCCCGGACAGGCTGCACCCCAGCATCTCCTCCTGATGCCACTGCACTGACCACATTCTTACTCTGACATGACCCTCTGTAGGACTGGGAGAACTTGTCTGGTCTCTCCCTGAAATCTAAATAAGGCATGCTTTCTTGCAGGGGGCAACCTTCAGGCTCCCCTGAGAAAAGGTAGGGGCACTGCCCCATCAGCTTCAGAGATCTGCAGTCTTCTCCACTTCTCTTTACCACTGTGTCCACCTCCCTCCATAGGACATGTGTGGGTGAACTAATACTGGAACGGATGTTCTGTCCCCCTTTGGCTGAGGGAAGCCCAGAGTCTACCTTGAGGAAAGATTCGTGTGTCTTCCCTAACTCCAGTGCTGCCTCTCGTCTCCACCTCAGAGAGAGTTAGGTTTTATGTCAACTTGGCTGGATCTGGAGTCTCCTGTGAGATGACATAAAAGAGTGTGGTTCACTCCATGATGGAATCATTTATGAAGCAAGCAAGCAGTTGTGGGGAAAATAGGGTAGAGTCTCATCTCTTTAATCTTGTACCCCAGCCTTGATACAAAGGGTGTGAACTACTCTTAGTATAGACTGACACTGTGGGGACATGAGCTCACTTTTGCTGACTCTGGGCCCTGCATCTGGTTCATAGAACTCCATCAGCAGATTGACAAACTTGGAGTCGCCAGATTCATTCATCTCTGCATCCACACACCTCTGATTTTTCTGTTTTATCTTCCCATTTTCTGCTCATCAATCCCTACAGCTACATGAGTCATTTGGGCTTAGTAATTCCTCGATGTTACATTGCCTTTATTAAGCCCCACTAGGCATTCTATGCCTATCTCACCATTGATATTCTTTTCTTTTCTTCTTTTCTTCTTATGTCTCCCAAAAGGGGATGCACCATTGTTGGAAGTACTGCAAAACCAGGTCAATGCGTAGAGTGGACAGAGCAAGTTCCTCTTCCAACTCTCTGCTCCCAAAATCTATTTAATTATTGTCCTCAGATAGAGGACGTATCAGATATTAAACTGATAAGAACAGATACTACACTTGATCTTAGCCAAAAGGCTAAGAACTCGCCATCGATTTTAGTCTACTGGTTACTGCCTTATCCCTGGCTCAGTTGACACCATTCCCTTCCTTTCTCCCACCTCCCCTTCTCCCCTGTCTCCCTGGATCAATCAGTCCCGTTGTTTTCATCTCCAAATTGTTCATCCTGTCTATCTTATCTAGATCAACATGCAGAGACACTAATAAGTGTAAAAACCAGGCAAAGCCAGACAAAACCAACAGCAACAGCAACCAACAAAACAAAAAGAAAGTCCATGACAAAAAAGGGAAAAGCCTATAAGTAGTTCCAAGTCTGGTTTTTGACCTTTCGAAGTGTTTTCCAGTCCAGTCTGATGGGATGCCACACTCTGACACAAAGTCTATTGTTGGTATTCCCCAGGGATTCCATTGCTGTACTCTTCTTGTTGCTCTGATGCCTGCCCTTGGTGTTTTGTCCAAATGGGATAGGATCACGTTGGGTACAATTCCTACACTGTATCTCCAGTGTTTTCCCCCACAGCGCTATGGTTCAGTGAGGGACATTATGTCTTGTGGTGAAGCAGCCCTATGGTCCTCTCGGTGCGTTGTCTGCTCTGAGCAGAAATAGGGTCCTCAGGGATTGGTGGGCCAGAATGTGTTCCCCTCACTCTCCACCCCACTTTTTTTCCTCCTGTATGCTCTAATCAAATGTGCCCCTCTCCCCAAGCGGTAGCTTCAGTGCTGCTGTCCTCTGAAGTGCATTCTTCTGGGAGGCAGGTCCGAGGGTGGGGTGGGGGGGAGTAGTGATTCACATAGTTGGGATTGAGATTGGCCTCATGGACCTCTCTATTGTTTCCCTGGTACATGCCTGCGTGTTGTATTCATGTCTTGGTACAGCAGCTTGAAGCCTGGTCTCTCTCTCCCTCTCCTGTGGGGATATAAACAACACCCTTTCCTTGGGTGTGTTAGTACCCTGCCCCCCACCTTTTTCCTCTTTCTTTCCCCCTCCTGTTTAGTAGACTGTCTTATATATCCCTGACTTGGGTTTGGCCCCTGCCATAGTACCTGGACCTCATCCCAGGAATGTATGTATGTACAATAACCTTTCCCCTATGCCCTGTTTTTAAAGCTTACCTCAGTGGACTCATGTTTTTATCCTTTTGTGCTTGACTTACTTCGCTTAGCATAATTTCCCCCAGTTCCTCCCATGCAGTAATGTGCTTCATAGGTTCATCACAGATTTTCAGCGATGCATAACACTCCCTTGTCTGTATGCACCACAGTTTTTTGATCCATTTTTCTGTTAATGGACATTTTGCTTGTTTCTAACTCCTTGCAATTGTGAACTGTGCACAATGAAATTTGGAACACAGGCGTCTGGTTGTGGTTGGTTTCTTGCCTTTTCTGGGTATTTGCCCAGGAAGGAGATTGCTGCATTATATGGTAGCTCAATTTCCATCTGTTTTAGATATCACCAAATCGATTTCCCTTATGGCTGTACATAGCTACAGGTCCACTAGCAGTGGATGAGAATTCCTATCTCACCACAGTTCCTCCAAAACTTGTTACTGTCTGGTTTTTTTAAATTGGGCTATCTTTGAGGCTATTAGGTGTTATCACATAGTTGTTTTAAGTTGCATTTCTCTTATGGCTAAAGTTAGTGAACATTTTCTCATATACTTGTTGGCCATTTGGATTTCTGCCCTTTTGAAACTTCTGTTCAGGTCCTTTACTCACTTCCCCAGTGGACAATTATTTTTTTTCTTATTGTAAGCTGGCAATATATTGTTGATTTTAGTAATAAAATTGCTAAAGATGATCTCCCACTTATTGAAGAGGGCATACACTATCCATTTGATATTTTTAGGCCCTTATCAAAAATCAGTTGCCTGAATGCTAATATTTTTATTTCTGGATTGTCAGTTCTTTTCCATTTGTTTGAAATCAGTACCACATTGTTTTGACCACTGTGGCTGTATAATAGATCCTAAAGTCAGGTAGAGCACGCCTTCCCACTTTGTCCTTCTTCTTGAGGAGTCCTCTGCTAATTCCAGGCTTCTTCTTTCTCCATATGAATCTGGTAATCAGTTTTTCCAATTGTTTGAAGAAGGATGATGGTATTCATTTTGGGATAGCATTAACCTTGTATAGTGCCTTGGGCAGAACGGATATTGAGTCTTCTGATCCAATACTATATTGAGTCTTCTGATCCAGAAACAAGGGCAATCCTTTCATTTGTTGAGATCACTCTTGATTTTTTGTAATAGTGTTCTGTAGTTTTCTCATCTAGATCTTTTATTCTTTTAGTCTGGTATTGCCTAGATAATTCCTTTTGTGCTTGGAAGTTGTAAAGGGTACTACCTTATTAATCACCGCTTCTGTGTTCTTGTCTGATGTGTATGGCAGTCCGATAGACTTCTGTTTGTTGATCTTGTATCCTGCCCCTCTGCCATACTCTTCTATTGCGTTCAACACTCCATTTGTGGATTGTTGGGGATTTTCAATATATAAAGCCATCTCATTGCAATTAATGATAGTTTTGCCTCTTCCTTCCCCAGACGAATACCTTTGATGTTTTCTCTTTGCCTTATGTTGTTAGCCAGGGCTTCCAGTACGATGTTACATAGGAGTGGGACAGGGAGCATCTGTGTCTGGTCCCCTTTCTCACTGGTATTGTTTTTGTCTTTTCTCCATTGAGTGCCATGTTGACTGTTGGTTTTTCTTATATAGCTTGCAAAATATTAAGGAATTTTCCTTCCAGTTCTATCTTGTTAAGAGGGATGGGTATTGGATATTGTCGAATGCTTTTTCTGCATATGTTGATATTATTATGTGGATCCTATAATTTTTTCATGTCAATGTGGTCTTTCCTCTGTTGAAACATCTCTTTATCCTTGGTATGAATCCCGCTTGATCATGGTAAATTGTTTGTTTTATTTGTTTTGGTATTCTATTGTTAAGCATTTTGCTAAGGATTTTTGCATCAATATTCATTGGGGATATTGGTCTGTAGTTCTCAATTCTTGTGAGATCTTTCCCCACTTTAGGTATCAGAGTATAACAGCTTCATAGAAAGATTCTGAGATTTTCATCTTTGTTTGCATTCTGGAAGAATTTATGTAGAACTGTTGTCAGTTCTTCCCTGAATTGGTAGAATTCTCCTGTAAAACCATCTGACCCTGGGGATTTTCCTGTTGGTAATCCCTTGATAATCATTCTATTTATTTCTTCTATTTCTTTTTATTTCTTCTATTGCTATGGGTCTGATGAGATTCTTGAAATCCATTTAGGATAGTCTTAGAAGGGATTGTTTTTCAAAGTATACGTCCATGTCTTCCAAGTTGTTGAATTCATTAGTGTATAGACCTTCACATTACTGTGCAATTATCCTTTTGATTTCATTAGGGTTCATTGCAATGTATCCCGTTTCATCCCTCATCCTTACTACTGTAACTTGTTCATTCTTTTCTTTTGTTAGGTTTGCCAGTGGTCTATCAATTCTGTTAATCCTTTCAAAGAACCAACTTTTAGCTGCATTAATTTTTTCCATAGTTTTCTTTGTTTCCCTCTCCTTTATTTCAGTCTTGATTTTTAATATTTCTCTCCTTTTCCTATTAGTAGGATTGTCCTGCTGACTCTGCTCTAATAGGTGTAAGTTTTGTGCCAGCATATCGACCATAAATCTCTCTTTCTTTTTCATATGTGCATGTGTTGTTACCATCAATCTTCCTTTGATATGTACCTTTGCTGTGTCCCAAATGTTTTGGTGTGCTGTATTTTCATTCTCATTGGTTTCTAGAAACTTCCTGATTTTCTATCTGATCTGGGTCAATACCTACTCCTTTTTCAGTAGGGAATGGTTCAACCTTCAATTGCTTTCCCTAGTTTTCTTAATCACCATTTTGTCGGTTTCCAGCCTTATGGCATAGTGGTTGAAGAAAGAAGTCTGTACAATCTTTGTGTGCTTGAATTTACACAGGTTTGACTTGTGTCCCAGCATGTAGTCTATTTTAGAGTATGTGCCATGTGGGTTTGAAAGAAGGTGATTTTTTTTTTTTTTGCATCTGGGTGGAGAGATCTGAAAACATATATCAGGTCAAGTCATCCAAATGTGTAGTTTATGTCTATAGGCTCCTTATTACTTTTCTTTCCCTGATATCTGTGGACTCTGTGATGTCATCTACCTTTTGTGTTGGGAGTCTTTCTACCTCCCTATCTTATCAGTGTGTGTGTGTGTGTGTGTGTGTGCGCGCGCACACACATTGGTGCACACACATGCATTCGCAAATTGAACAAATGCTATCTTGGGGGACTGTGTTTCTTTTTTGCCCTCTGCGTGGAGTTGTTCTATGTGATGGCTTCTTTTTGTGTGTGTGTGTGATGGCTTCTTATTTATGCTAGGTGGGTGTTGATCTTCTGCCCATACTGGCTTGGCAAGCATCTTTTGTAAGGATAGGTTTGTTTTTATGTATTCTTTGAGTTTTTCTTTGTCTGGGAAGACTCTTACTTCTCCATCTATCTTAATAGATAATTTGGCTGGATATAGTGTTTTGGGGTTTTTTCCTTCAATTGTGTTTTTCTTGAGTTATTTTCCTACAATTTTTGGAATATATTACTCCACTCTCTCCTCTTCTTCATTATGTCTGCTGATAGATCAGAATATATTTGTATTTGGATACCTTTATAAGTGACTGCTTGTTTTTCCCTAACTGCTCTTATGATTTTCTCCTTTTTCTCAAAGTTGGATGATTTAGCTACAATGTGTCCTGGTGACTTCTTCTTGGGATTCACTTTAACTGGTGTCCTTTTGACTTCCTGAATCGTCTGGTTTTCATTTATTTAGGTAGGGAAGCTATTCTCTTAGAGTTCACTCACTATTTTTGCTGTTGACATCTTTGTTGTGTTTTGTTTCAGTAGTCCAATTATTCTAATACTGTTCCTCTTCATAGCATCAGGTGTGGCTCTCGGGTTCTCTTCAGCATCTCTGATTGTCTTCTTTGACTGCTTTTCCCACTTGTTGAAGTGTGCCTGGTTCTCCTCTATGTCACTGGTGCGATTCTCTATCTCCTCAAGTCTGTTAACAAAGTCCGTTAATTTGCTTCTGGGTTTTGTTATTTCATGCCTGAGGGCTTCTAATTCCCTTTGGTGTGTGACCTTTATTTTCTCAATCCCTTCATCCTTTTTCTATATTGCTTCCCTTATAGCCTGTATGCCTCCAAGCAGCATGCTGAAGATTTATTTCTGTGGCAGGTCAATATCTGCTTCTTCAAAGCATGTCATTAGATTCATGACTTCTTCTGGTATTGTCCTCTGTTTCTTCTGCTTTTTCTCTGGGGGGTGTTGGGGCTGGTTGCTGTTTACGTATGGTTTTAGACAAGTCTGACATCATTTTCCAGAGTTGAAGCTCACTGGGCTCTCTCTTTGGGAGACTTGTAGGGGTGCTTCTTTGAACTTCTTGCAGCTAACTCCATGTGGTGGTCAATGGGGGGTGGTGGTGGTGGTGGTCAGACTACCACTTTATCTTTCTATGGTTTCACTCTTACCCTAGCCAACCAGTATTCTGTTATTTAAAGTGTGAGTTAGGTAGTCCTCTCACGGATGCTGGTTGGGTGGTTATGGGCCAACGATGCTGCTGCTTCACTGGATGATCTCCTGGGAAGCCATGGTGGTGTGACCCAGGGGGCTTGGAGCACACTGGATGGTGTGTGGTGGTTTCCAGTGCAATGCAAGTACCGCAGAGGTGGGCAAGTGCACCCACCTTGGTGTCAAGCACTGTTGGTGGCAGGCAGAATTACCCTAGCTGGAGAGATCGCCATGGCAGTTGGACAGAAGTTCCTGCAGCAGTGTAGAGCACCACAAAGGGTGAGTAGGAGCTCCCCTAGTCACTTCTAGGGCCTCTGGGTGTAGGTGGAAGTTCCCCTAGCTGTTTAAAAGTGAGATCTCCCAGTCATTTGGGGTACAGCAAAGGGTGGAGTGATTTCCCCAGCTGCTTGTAAAGCCAAGGAGTGCAGGTGGGAGCTCCCCAAAATAGGCAGTCAAAATTGCCCTGAGTGGAGGAGAGTGGCCTGGAACCTGGTAGTGGAGTATGAAAGAAAAGAGAGGAGGAAAAAGAAGAAAAAGAGAGAGAGAAAAAACATAGACTAGAACAGAAATAAAAACCAACAAATACATGCATAAAAAAGCAAACCAAAACAACAAAAAAGAAAAACTTATACTATTGAAGCTGTGGTAGGAAAGAGAGAAGAGATAGAAAAAGAAGGGAAAGAAAAGAAAAAATATATAAAAAAAGATAAAGCTGAGTTCTGAGCATCTGGCCCTGGGGCTGAAGGGATTTAAATCCTGCTCAAAGGTGTAGGGTGGGTGTGCCCACTTGGGTATAAAGTCCCGCAATGCTGGGTGGAATTTCCCCAATTGGCAAGGTCACTGTGGAAGCTAGGTGGAGGTTTCTGCAGCAGTGGGACCCTGGAGAGGGCTGGTGTAGCTGCCTCATGTCTTGTGCAACACTGTCACAGAAGGGAGGCTGGAACATCCCCTGCTAGGTAAGTGTAGTTGTCCTAGACGGAGGGTAGGTAGCAGTGGCATGTGAAATGAATGAGAGGTAGAGAAGTAGAAAACTAAAAGAAGAAACAAAAAACACAACTGGGTTTATTGAGACTGACTGTGGTGGGAAAGCGAGAAGAAAAAAAAATTAAAGAGTAAAGAGATAGCTGAGCCTGCCCCAAAGTGGTGGGGTTTGCCTGTTTTGGTGCAGTGTCCTATGGGTGTTGGACCGAAGTACCTTAGTCAGCAATGTCTGTGATCTCTTTCAGATGAGGCTGGATTTGGTAGCTGTATACCATTCAACTTTCTGGTCTCGGGGTGGTGGAGATTGTGGTTTGTGAACTAATTGTTTCCTTGAGTCTCTGTTTCTCTTCACATTTCTTTTGCTCTGCATTGGGAAATACCAATCATTGCATCTTAGATTGTTGCTCACACGTTTTTAAGACCCTGTGTTATGCCAGGTTGACTAAAGAAACAAATCCAATGACATTCATATATGTGTAAGAGAGAGTTTTATATCAAGAAATAATTATAAAGCAGAAAAAATATTCCAGGTCAGTCCAGATCAAGTTCATAAGTATGATACTAACCCATAAGTCTGATCTTAGTCCATAAATCCTTCTTCAGACCCACACAGCCATATGCAATGATGCAGAATGCAGGGAGTTGACAGGCTGGTGAGTGCAGGGTTGTGAGGATCCAATGGCGATATCTCTGGAAGCTCTCCAAGTGACTTAACAGCAGAAAGGTGAAGCAAAGTGAGAGAGAGAGACCTGCCTTCAGAGAGCCACTTATCATGGTGGCACCTCCAAATGAGGTCTTCAAGCTGTAACCTGATTGACTAAACTCCACCCATATCTTCTTATAGGTGCCAAGTTGGAAAAAAAAAATCCCTATCACAGACCTCAGCTTCTAGTCCCTAGAGTAGGATATAGAATATGATCTGTGGATTATATTATGTCTAGATGTCACTCAGGTTGTGGTTGACTCTCCAATCCCAGTGACTTATCCTTATTTCCAGTATGTAGTTGGTTTTTTTAAAAAAAATTCTTCATCTATTTTGTTTTCTGGGTAATGTCATGTGTTTTGATCCCAGAGAGTGCTGGTTTTGTTTCTCTGTCAAAAAGCTCCCTTTACTATGTCTTGTAAGGGTGGCCTCCTAAAAAACTCAAAACTAAACTCACTGCCATCAAGTTCATGCCAATTCATGACAACTCTACTGGAGAGGGGAGAACTGCCTTTGTGAGTTTCTGAGACTGTAACTGTTTATGGGAATAGAAAGGCCCGTATTTTCCTGCAGAAAGCTGCTGGTCAACCTCGCAGTTAGCAGCCCAACTTGTAGCCAGTATGCCACCAGGACTCTGCAGGAGGCTCTAGTTTTATGGATTACATTAATTTCTGTTCATCTGGAAATGACCTCATTGCACCATTGCATTTGAGAGGTAATTGTGCTGCATTTACATTCCTGTTTGATGATCTTTTTCCAGAGTGTTATACATGCTATTCCATTGCCTTCTTGCCTGAATGGTTTCTCTCAAGGCATTGGTACTCCTTTGTAGGCTGCATTTCATTTTGTTTTTCTTTGGCTTGGGGAAAGGTTGATTATGATGTGCATTGGTGGTTTTCTTTGGGGGTCTTTCTTATTTTGAGATCATTGAGAGTCTTAAATGGATATTATCGCCTCCATCATGATGTTAAGAATATTTTTTTTCTCAAATATCTTCAACAATTTTATCTGGGAACAATTTTTTTGTCCCTTCTTATGCCAGATTTTGATCACACATACTTAATTCCTCTAGACTTGAAGATTCCCCACATATTTCTTAGGCTTTTTGGGGGGGGGGCCTGGGGGCATCACTGCCCTCTGGTGGGAGTGGGAGGCCCAGCCTTGCTCCTGGAGAGCTGCTGCTGGATTTGAACCGCCAAGCCAGTGGTCCGCAGTCCTGCACTCAAACACTATGCCACCGGGGCTCAGCCCTATTTCTTAGATTTTTTCATGATTATTTTTTCATGTTTATCTTTTCTGATTTTTCCTAAAAAAAAAATTAGTGGATTTGTCTTCGACTCCTTTGATTATGTCCTCCATCGATTTGATCCTACTTTTTTATCTTTCCAATGAATTATCTATTTTTTGAAATGTTAAGCCTCTGGATCTTTGCCTGCTATTTTTGTATGATTTCTAATTTTCTATTTATTTTGTTAATTTGTCCTTGTACTGTTTTGGTAATTTTGTGTTTTCCTTAATTTTGCCTGATGTCATTGGTTCTGCAATTCCCTTGAGCTATTTCTTGATACACTGAGGAGTTTTATAGTTCTTTTTAATTCCTTTTCAGGCAACTCCATAATATTTTTTTCCTCTGGAATTTTTTTTGGCTCTGCATGTTGATCAATTGCTTGAATCGTTCTTTTTGTATGTGTGTGTATGAATTAAAATTGTCTGCTGTTTCTGACATATTGTAGTGCTAATATATTTATCTGATGGTCTTTGTCACCTTGATTTTATTTTTTGTTTTGGTATGTCTGCTCAGGCTTTGTGGGCATGGCACTCTGGTTGCTAGTTTTGTGGAACTAGTGTGCTTCCTATCTGTCCCTCAGCAAGTTTGCTATCATAATTCCCTTATCATTGGTCGTGCATTGTGAGTTCATTGGCCATCGTCTGTCATTAATCAAGTGATGCTGAAATAGGTGATGACACTCACCCAGTGGCTGGGGTGGCCGGGTTAGCAGTTATAGCTTAGTACTGTGAAAAAGCCTTTGTCTTGCTTCACTCTGGGTTTCTCTACACCATGTCTTTGACTTGTGGCTTGTATGAAGCTGCCTTCTATGACACAAAATGGACAGCGTATGCTAGGCCAGTTGGAAAGCTTTGTAGACCTCCTTGTTTGCTTGTCTTCTGCCAATTGGTGTTAGATGTACTTTTACCCTTT
>PVJH01037648.1:0-17750 GCA_004026705.1 Nesogale talazaci | reverse complement strand
TAAGAGAACCCGGATTCTATATGATTGAAATAAAGCAAAATGAAACAACAGCAACAAACTTGTCCTTGTTCTGGTACAAGAGCCGTGACAGTGCAATTCTTGATGCCTTGACAGGAACCGAGAGACGAGCAAGTTGAACCCACCCCCAGCAACACAGGAGAAAGTACTGATTGACCCCTCTGGGAAGACGGGATGAAATGGTGTCCCCTCAAAAATATGTGTCAGTTTGTCTTTGGCCTGGTTCTTAACATTATGTAACTCTCTTCCATTTTGTGATCTAAAACAATTCTCCTATATACTGTAAATCCTAACCTCTTTGACATGAATGAGGCAGCTTTAGAGGTGGGTATGTTAACCAGGTAGGTGGCAAGTCACCTACCTAATCTTGAATTAATCTCTTCTGGAATACAAAAGATAATAGGCAAACTAGCAGAGTACAAAGAAACATCAGTACCACAAGAGCAGATAGAGTCTTTCAGACCTAGAGTCTCTGTGTTGAGAATATCCTGGTGTCAGGGGAACACGGATGCCAAGATATGGAGGTCTCCCAGGAACACTGAGCTCAAAGGTACAGACATCCTCCCAGAGGGAGGATGGCTTCCTCTAGAGCTGACTGCTTGAATTCAAGTTCTGTTTGCTAGCACCATTCACTTGAGGTATATTTTTATACTTTACTATATGTTTTGGTCCCCATTAACTATAAAAGAACTAAGACCATTTATAAAACCCTAAGTGGATGTTGTCTACCTTACCATTGCTAAAATTTCTATCAATGATTTTACAAAAGAATCTTGGTCCAAAGGGAAATACAGACCATAATGTAGAGTTTTCATGCTTTCCAGGATTTGTGGGGATTACATGAACTCCTGAAACTAGTACTCTGAAATAATCCTTAAAAATTTATGGAAGAAGCACATCAGTCTGTGTGACCACGAGATGTTAAATGTATCGGGCATCAAGGAACTAAAAATGTTTTGTGTAAAGGAGAGGGAGTACAGATGGGAACCCAAAGTCCATCTGTAGGCAATGGACTTCTCCTAACAGAGATGTCATAGGGAGAAGATAAACTAGTTAGGGTGTATTGTAGCAATGAAGAAACCTACAATTTTCCTCTAGTTCTTCAATTCTTACTCCTTCCAAGTTCTAGCTTACATATCTGGCTAGACCAGAGGATGCACACAGGCACATAGGACCTGGAAACATAGGAAATCCAGGACAGATGATCCCTTCAGGACCAGTGATGAGAGTGGCAATGCCAGGAGGGTGGGGTAGAAAGGTGAAATTCATTATAAAGATCTACATATAACCTCCTCCCTGGAGTACGATCAGTGGGGAAGTGAGGGAAGGTAGACATCTTTCAGTGTAAGATGTGATGAAGTCATAATAATTTATAAATTATCAAGGGTTCTTGGGGGGATGATGTGGGGAGGGAGGGGAAAAATAAAAAGCCAATGCCAAGGGCTTAGATAGAAAGCAAATGTTATGAGAATGATGAGGGCAGTGGACTTACAAATGTGTTTGACACACAATGGACTTATGTGTAGAGTGTGATAAGCTTTGTATGAGCCCCCAATAAAAGGATTTAAAATTTTTAAATAAAAGCATTTCTCCTGAAGTCTTTTTATAACCAAGCAAGAACACAAGAAACAAAAAATATTTTTTCTATTCCCTTTTGAGAACCTTCTGCAGGACATGAAAGTCACAATTGCAACTCACAGGATGAGAGAGAAACTTTAGGGCATAATGAATTTAAGCCTATGGGGATGAAGTCATTTGGAAAAGGACAGTGACCATGATGACAATCGTTGCACAACTGCAGAATATAATTCCTGTCTCAGAAGCATCTGAGAAGGAATGCTTAGGTCGGTGTGCTTTGGGCAGTGCATATTCTCAACCACAGGAAAACATTGCAATTAAAAAGCAACAATTATGTATGGGCTTTCTGCTCCAATATAAAAGGAGCTGTGTGTTGGAATTGACTCAATGGCTTCCAACAATAATAAGATATCACTTGAAATAATGTAAATCTTTTCAAACAATCCCATGGGAAATCTTTAAGGAAATTTGAAGTCATTTTTATAGAAGTTTCCTTTTTATTTATAAAAGCTAGCCTTTAAATTCTTCAAAAATTTAAATATGCATTTAATGTTAACCTATCAAATTAATAATTTGCATGACTAGAAATGTCTCTATAAGGATAAACTGGAGAATATTTATAAGGATAATGGGTTCTCATTAATTGCCACTGTCATGTCTGAAGAGCAAAACTAGAAGGGAACTCTAATCCAGGTCTGGCATTACCAAAATGCAAACAGAGCAATTGGCACAGAAAAGGGAGTTAATGCAAATGGGAGTTACTGCAATCCCACTCAAGCCAAGTGCCATAGTTAGAAATTCAGCCTGTTAGTGATATGATTGGCAGTTGGTTTATATCTTTTACCCATCTTCTCATCTTGACCCCTGCTTTCCTCAGTGAAGATCAATTTCCACTGTCCACACTACCGAGATGGACTTGTAGCCCAGGCATTTTTGCAAATACTTCACTTGTTTTCTAGAGAATGCTTTTTCCATCAATGCCAGGGAAACTATAACAAATGTATTTTCTGTAATATAAACTAAGCAGATTCTAAACCAAAATACATTTTCAGTTATCAGTAATTATTTCCTATTAGTTAACAAAATGTCAAGCTATTTCACAGAAAAAGCCCTATCAAGGGAAAAAGCTCGCTCTCTCTCTCTCTCTCTCTCTCTCTCTCACTCTCTTTCTTCACTTTCATGTTTGGATTTTGAATGCAGCAAATCAAGTTAGAAAGATTAACTTTTGCTAGATCCAGCTCCTAGTGACATGATATTAAACAGAAAAAAGCATTGCCTGATCTCACCAACTGTAACTGTGCTTTATTTCCTGATCCTGTGAGCTTAGATTCAGCCTTAAGTCGAAGACCCAAAAGGTAGTTGGGCTTCAGATAGATTCCTTCACAGATTTTTGTTTAGTCTATTCGTGCAAGAAAATAGTATACCTAGAACATATGTGGAGGAAAACACATTATCAGCAAATTATCATCCTCATAAGGAATCTATAAAGAAAACACAGATACAATCACAAGCTTACACTATCAGTGAAATCACTGAGTGATTCTGACAAAACAATCTGTTGAAAAATTTTAACATCTTCTTAAATGTCTTAATCAACCTTTTTTGAACTTATCAGTGTATTAATTGGCATATGCTAATGGTATATTAAATATGCTTAATCAGCATTCAATATTTTTTGGTAATTTATTCTTATTTTCACTAAGAATAATGGATGCTATTTTACAGTCTTAACTGCACCATTGCTACTGCTTCTTGGATTCTAATATGTAACTTGCTCAAATCCCATATGTCTGTCACCAAAGTGGCATCAAAGATTTAGTTAAGAGAGAGTAATACTCGATTGTGTAGGCAAAAATATATATTTTTAAATGCCAGTAATTTAGTCCTTAAAAATCAATCTTAGGAGCACAAAGTGTTCCTGAGCGAAGATATTGGTATGCAGTGAGGTGTGTAGGCACATACTTTTAAATAAAGAACCCAAGAGCTGCAGAAAGTAAAAGTTCTGAAACCCTTATTTGATGATGTTTAAGTCAATGAAACCTCACAAGATAGACCTGGTTTCACCAGTCAAGAACCAAGACTTTCTGAGAAGAAATTGAGCTTACCTGATGCATCATCCTAAGTAAGAGAGGGATTGTCTCAGAGGCCCAGTATCATCAAAGGAAGAGATTGTCTCAGAAGCAGTGTAGGCTACACAAGGTACAGGAGAACAGTTATGGAAGCATCTGGCATAACAACAGGGAAACAAATTTAGTTCCTTCATCAAGATGACCAACTATCTGTATCCCACTTGGCTGCACACAGCACTGATGCCTGGATTATTGGTAGGGGGTCTGTAAGATGAACCTACTCCCTTGCCTTTGAAATCCAATGAAGATTTGGGGCACCCATATTGGTAGGACACTACCACCACCATCTTTTACTTTTCTGTGCTGTGATGACTTGTCTGTTGCAAGGATGTTGAAAGCTATCCAACCAAGATAGGCTCCAGGAGCGTTTGCAGGCTATGGAAGACTAAGTAAGAACTGGTGATCAGCATCTGAAAATTAGGTACTGAAGACTCATCTAGAGAAATTGACGTGTACAAACCATGTTTATGGTACACATGCACACACATTTATACTATAGACTTTAATAAGAATAATAAAAATACAACAGCCTCAGAAGAAATGAGACCAGGAAGATCTTTTGAAATAGGCTGCTGAGAGTGGAGGCTTCCTTACTTGGATATGTCATCAGTCAAGACTAATCACTAGAAAAGGACATACCATTTGGTGAAGAAGAAGTTAGTAAGAATGAAGCAAATCTTCCATGAGATAGATGGATAGAATAGCCAAAATAGTAGCATTACATATTTGCTAGTCTGGGTAGACTAGAGAAACAAATTCAAAAATAGATATGTATATATGTATGAAAGGTATTTATATACAAGAACAACTGACCATTGAGAAAAAACATGGCAAACCTAGTCTAAGGTCATAAGTCTTATATTAGCCCATATGTCCAACACCAATCTATAAGTCCTCTTCAGACTTATAAAACACATGCAATGATGCCAAATGCAAAATGACCACAAGCCAGTGAGTAGAAAGTCTCTGGAACCAGTGGTGTTGTAAGCATTTCAACGCTGGCATGAGCCTCCACAAGGCATCTATAGATCCAGGTTTCTGACCATATCACAGTAGGTCCCTGTGACTTCTCCTCAGAGATGACTCACAAGGAGCCAGCCTTGTCAGTTGAGTGACTCCAAGGGAGTGACTTGAGAGAGATAGTGTCTCCCATCTCCAAGAAGGAATTACCCAGTTTCCTAGAATGCTAACATGCCCACTGTGGCAGTTATGTGCTTCTTTATGTTAATTTTTTCCTTGAAATATTGGGGTGGAGTCTAGCCTGTTCATCTAGGGATAGCCATTGAGTAGCCAATGAGGCCTCTATGTGGGCATGGCTTTCTCCTGAGGCTTTTGGGAAATCTCGTGATATTTCCCTCGTGAAGATGAAAAGTTATCTTTCCCAGTTTTTGAGAGTTAGTTGGAAAGACAATGAATCACAGAGAAGACAAGATGGCAGCATCTGAGAAGCTGGAGGAGCCAGTGGAGAGACCACATGGCTTTGCCCTGATGGAGCCAGACCTCTGAAGCTGGGGCAGCCACACGGAGACCTCTGCCAATGAGCAGCAACATGTTAAGCAGTAAAAAGATGGAATTTTTCAAGGATTCTAGTTTACTGGAAAGTGTGATCAGGAAATGAAACTTTGTATTCCACTGGGAATATCCACTTCAAATGACTTCTTTACATTATCAAAGCACAAAATGTCACTTTGAAGGCAAAGGTACACCTGATAGGAATAATAGTTTCATCAGTAGCCTCATATGCATTGAAAACTGGACAGTACGTAAAGAAAATCAAAGAGGAATGGATACATTTAAGTCTTGGTGTTGGTGTACAGTATTGAGTGTGCTGTGGACTGTCAATTCTCTCTTGGAATAAATTAAGCAAAAGTATGCTTTATACAAAATTACGGTGAGACTACCTTTCACCTAATTTAACATGCTGTTGGGAGGAACTATTCCTTGGAGAAGGATCTCATGCCTCGTAAAGTAGAAATTATCGGGAAAGAAGAAAATCTCCCATGGAATGGGTTCACGCAGTGGGCTCAAACAGGACATTGATGAGGGCAGCGCAGGCCCAGGCAGAGTTTCATTGTGGTAAGACAGATAGTGTCACTGCAAGTCAGAACCTCACCGATTTTAACTAACCATTTTTTCTCATTTTAAATTTAAAGCAATATGAGTATGCTTCAACCAAATATGAAATTCTGCTGTCTGGCCGGACTCGTGGTCAAGGAAGTATGAAAAAGTGGAACAATGAATTCCACTCTGGAAAGCCACACAATCTTTTTCCTCTGCTGTGTGCCAACTCCCCGACCTCCCTCAGGAGGGCTCGTCCTTGGCAGTAGAGTGACCTCTTTTTCTGCTTGGTCATTAGTCACAGGATGGGCCTCAAATGACTAAAAAGTGTTTCCATTGTCAATTTAAAAGATCTGTGATGAGATGCCCTGGATTAGGGGACAGGGGAGAAAAGAAAGAGAAGGTAAGGAATGAAGGAAGGAAGAAGGAGAAAGGAGAGAAGAGAGACAATGTTGCCCAACCTTTGCACAGAAAGACCTTCAAGCTACTGAGCTCACGGTTGCTAGAACCGAGAGCAAGATATTATTAAGAGCATTCAAGAAGTGCATGATTTCTCCCCAGATCTATGCATATTAATTCCATGGAAGAAAATACCAAATAACCATGGTGTCCTCTCATTCATAAAATACTTAACAGAACCACAACCACCAAATCACATGCTTTGTCTCCAAGCCAGAGCTACAGCTGAGCCTGTGTTCTCTCCAGCCAGCTGCTACTGGGTAAAGGGAACATGGTGAGTTCAAAGCATTGGGTGTACTTAAGCTCATTAACAGAAAGTGCAACCCCTGATGGGAAGCCAGGCTTTTGATTCATGAATAATGTGCCAAGTGGGGGGGTGGGGTGGATGTCATGTGTCCACACATGTCAAAGCAATTGTGTCATTGTGTCCACACATGTACATACACATACACACAGACAAAACCACTTCTGGATTAAGTGCCTAGCTTTAGATGACAAATAACACATGCATTGCCTCCATAAAGAACAAAATATTAATTATCTATGCTGCATAAAATATTATCCCAATAGTGGTTTACTCAGCATTCATTTTCTCCCAGGTAGAGAGGATCAAGCATCAGAACTTGGGTTCTCCAGTGCCTGAGACTCAGAGTCTCAGAGTCTTTAGTCTAAAACTGTCATCCAGGCCTGTTGAAGACACATTAGGGGAACACACATACCCAGATCTGCAGTGTAGCTATAGGCAGACTGTAAGCATTAAAGATCTACTAGGAAGCTCAGAACAGCAATGAGTTTCTCTAAGACACTTCTCAAAACCCTTCCAGTCTCTACCCACTCTCCAGTTCCAAAGCCAATGATGGGAGTTTGTGCATTTTAGAATACCAACAGTCCCCTTCTGCTACCAAACTCCACCAATCGTTAGCAGCATGATGTAGTTCACAGTTTCTGTGAATTATGAATTGAGAGATGTTAGCTGGGTGCCTCTGGTGCACATCATTTACAAAGTGTGGTTAAAAGACCAGTTAGAATATCAACCATTTTTAGGCTCAACTGAGAGGAATCATTTGTGAACTGATGCGTGTTGACTCATGTTCTCACTGGTGATTGGCAGAAGACACTGTTTCTTTATCACTTAAGTTTTGAATATGACTATGAAACTTGGCAGACTTCTTCCACATGAAGGGGGCTCTTAGGGAATGAGAGACGTGACCAAGATAGGACCTAGAAGATCTTTGCCTGACTTAATACCATTACACATTTGCCGTGATAATCCATTAGGTTGAAGTAATTCAAAGATGATTGCACAAGAGTAAATCAGAGTGAAATGAGAGACACAAAGAACAAATACTCTCCAAGACTGTCAGAGACCACTTCCAGAAAGCTGACTTGTGTCGCCAGAATGGTAAGGTCCAGGCAGGAGGAAACCATCCTCTCTGTCTAATAGCCTGTGCCAGGACAACTAACTACATGGGGCAGATTCAGTGCCACTGTTACAAACCCTAGAAGTCTGTCTCAAGTTTATGGGTGATGCCCATAGTTAACTCAACCCTCTGATAGCCAAGAGGCTAATGGTCCAAGTCCATTGAGAAAAAAGATGCCGTGCTCTACTTCTGAAAACTCAACTCTTGAACTCAATACTCTACCACACATGGACCTGTGATGAATCGAAATCACCTTGAGAGAAATGGATGGTACTGAGAGATCTGTATCCATTGACTTTGTTGAGGATTAATAGATGCTTCCTATTGTGTTTCTGTGATTGTCACCTCTGATATCAGAGGGTCTGTAGCCCACATGCCTCTGTAGTTTCAGCTGCAGTACAAGGAATCTCCAATTTTCTATCGGCTGCGATACCTGGTAAGTGGGCCAAATGGAGTGTGAATGTGCAGCAATGTGTCCCTTCTTTCAAGGGGCATGCTGATGTGTTCCAAACCAGTGAATTCCTAGAAACCTTACAAAATAGAAAACTCCTAAAACGCCTCAGCTCCAGTTACTACTGGCTAGTATGCATGATGTCTTTCTATTGCACCTTCAGGGCAGTCTCTTCCTGTTTTGTGAGTCCAGTTAGCTTTGTGTTACCACAATAGAAGCAAGGCTAGCATTCAGGGGGATTATGAACAATTGAGACCTCCTTAGACTTACGGTGACAGCGAGCAGAAGTGTTCAAAAGGCTCTGAGGTTGTTCAGCTAACTCTGATGCAGACCACGTCTCTCTTTGCCCAAGACAATGGAGGGAAAAGTTTGTTGCTGGATCAAGAGATGAATGCCAGGTGCCAGAGTCTGTGCTGCTTTCCTAGGACACAGAGGGTACATGCAGACACCCAGCAGCAATTGATATCTCCATCTGATTAAGTTTGCAATCATTTCCTGTCATTCTCCCTGATCCATCTGGCTTTTGCTGTGACCAAACAAGCAATTTAATATTGGGATGTGAAAGGAAGTACAACTCCTGAATCTCTAAAGCCTTTGATAATGACACCAATCTTTTCCTTTCCCTGGGGACATGGTATTGCTTTGGGCTGACTTTGCTGATGGGGATGGAACTGTGTCCTGGAACTTCACTTGGTCCTTTCTATTTTGAGAGCATTTACTCCAGAGATAGGAGAGGCAGTGTGAGCATTCTGTTTGCTACTAAGCATGAGGGCAAATCAAACAGCATTGCTACAAAATCACAGAAACCTTTATTAAACAAACATATCAAAATGTGATGGTATTTTTTTCCTGTCATATTCTCCATCTAGATCAGCAAACTTCTGAAGGCAGTATTACCATTTCTCGAGGTCCAGCCCAAAGAATTCTTCACACTTCTCTGCCAATTCAGCAGTTTTGACAAGTTAGTAAAACTCCAATCGTGTTTTGTTTACGTGTTTTGTTTATGTGTTTTTTTGAGTGTTGGAAGCAAAAAGAAGCCTGAAGGGGCAAGATCAGGCCTGTAGTATGGATGGAGATGGTTTACTATTGAAATTTTCATTGTCCTTGCTACCCTCAAAGAATGAGCAGGTACATCACCGCAGATGAAAAGCAAAATAAATAAATAAAAATTACTTAGCATGTTAGTAATGGCCTTTTGCTCACCAGCACAGTTTTCAATTAAAAATAATAATTTCCCCAGTAGCCATACATCCTTGAGGAGACACCTACCCAAATGCCGACTGGAGACGCAACATGATCAGTCACCATCACTTACTGGGCGGACTTGTATGCCCTTAAGCTTAAATGGCTCAGAAGATCCCCTGGCACGTCATTGCTTTTGTTAGATTCAGATCTCTGGGTCATAAACGCAAGCCTTGTCCTGGGTCCTAGTGAATTCCACCAAATCATCTTCATTAGCCAAGTCCTCACCTCCAAGTGGAGTGGTGATGGGCTATCAGAAGATAGAGCATCTGGAGTCTGGAAGACTTGAAGTTAAATAGCTGACATTTAGCAGAAGCAACCACATGGAAGAAGGCTTGGGTAACAGGCTTGGGAAGACCCATAATAAACAAGCAACAACATAAACATTTTGTTGGGAACAAGGGAGGATGGAGCAGAGACCCAAAGCCCATCTGTAGACTATAGGACATCATCCCCTACAGAGGGGTCACTAAGAAGGAATGAGTCAACCAGGAGGCAGTAAAGCACCAATGAAGCACACAATATTTCTCTAGTTCCTTGAGCCTTTCTCACTCCCCACTTTCATGACCCCAGTGCTGTCTTTCCAGTAGCCCAGCTCATGTGTACAGGTACAGATAAAAACTAAGAACTCACAATACAGGGAATACAGGGATAGGAATGGGAATAGTGACACTGGAAGAGTAGGGGGAAGGTGGGGAGGGGAGAGGGGGAAAGAGAAACCTATCACAATGATTGACACATAACCAAACATACCCCTCTTCCAGGAGAACAAGCAGCAGAAACTATGGAGGAATAGAGACAACAATCAATGTAAGATATAAAAATAATTTACAATTTATCAAGGGGGGAGGGAAAAAAGGAGAAGCTGATACAAAGGGCTTAATAGAAAGTCAGTGTCTAGAAAAGAATGAAGACAACATGTACTAACATGCCTGATACAATCAATGTATGGGTTCTTATAAGAGTTGTAAGGGCCCCCAATAAAATCATCATTAAAAAATAAAATTGAAAATAGAAAATAAATTTGTTTTTAAAAGCAAAAAAAAGCAAAAAAAATAAATTAAATAGACTTATAGACCTATTATTCACAAGAAACTCACTTTATAAAGACTAAAGACTAAGGTTAAAACTAAAGGGTAGAGAAATAGGTACTCTATTAACACCAATCAAAGAAAACTTAGTGTGTATATGAACAGTCTTAGACAAAACAGATTTCATGACACAAACGGTGATTGGAAATAAAGAAGAGTTTGCATAATGATAAAGGATATAAAAGGACATAACAATCTTGAACGTATGTGCATAAAAGAGCAGGGCACTAAAATACTGAGGGGGAAAATAAAGCAAAAGTATATCTAAATCATTGGGGAGACTCTGATTTTCCTTACCCCCAAAGTTCAAAACAGTCCTCCATACTGAGAAATTTTGGCATGATTTATTAACACCCTAAAGTATACCACATTTCTTATGCCCAAGGAAAAATAATTTAGATTTGTATCCAGTCTTTGGAATGTCTACAAATGGAAGGATATCCTTTCAGATCCCCTAACCCCATTCCTACCAAAACAATGCCTCCAAATCTGAACACATTTCACTTGTAAGATATGTGTCAAAGTGTTTTCCCCTCTCATACACTACGCCTCCTTAATTTGCCTTTTCTATTTTAAAGAATTATGCCCACATGAACTAGTGCTTTTCCTTTTCTTTTAAAAATCATTTTATTAGGGGCTCTTATAGCTCTTATAACAATCCATACATTAAATGTGTCAAGTATATTTGTACATATATTGCCATTATCCTTTTCAAAACATTTTCTTTCCACTTGAAGCCTTGATATCAGCTCCTCATTTTTGCCTTCCCTCTCTTCCCTCTTCCCTCTTCCACATGATCCCTTAATAATTTACAAATTATTATTATTATTATTTTCAAAGCTTACACCAACAGTTTCTGTTTCTGTCCACCTTGGGGGGGGGGGCGCATCACTTATAGATTGATCATTGTGATTGGTTCCCACTCTATCCCCCCACCTTCACTTAACCCTCAGGATATAGTTACTCCGATTTATTCTTAAGGGTATTATCTGTCCTGGATTCCCTTTGCTGAGGGCTCTTATATGTACCAGTGTGCATGCTCTGGTCAATCCAGATTTGTAGGGTAGGACTGGGGTTGTGATAGTGAGGGCAGGAAGCATTAAAGAACTAGGGGGATGTTGTATGTTCCTTATAGATTATTCTGCTCCCTGGCTGGCTCATCCCTTCCTAGTGACCCTTCTGTAAAGGGGTGCCCAATTGTCTACAAATGGTCTTTAGATCTCTACTTCCCACACCCTACCCTAATAGTTCACATTTATATGATTTCTTTTTCAGTGTCTTCTGATGCCTGATCGCTGATCATATAGTCAATCAAGATATAAACCAATGAGGCCTCTGTGTGGACATGGCCTGCTCCTGAGAATTCTGGTAAATCCCATATTTCCTCCATGAAGGTCAGAGATGGCTCTCTCTCTCTCTCTCTCTCTCTCTCTCTCTCTCTCTCTCTCTTTCTCTTTCTCTCTCTCCCTCTCTCTCTCCTCATACCCTGTGAGACATCCCTGAAGAAAAGCCACAAGGAAGTACCCTGATACAGAACCCTGGACCTGGAGAAGCCATATGGAGACCGTTGCCTAACACTGGATCTACAGGACTTTCTACCCACTGGCTTGTGGTCACCCTGTATTTGGTGTCATTGCCTGTGTTTCCTAAGTCTGAAGAGGAATTTATAGATGGGTATTGGACATATGGGCTACTATCAGACTTATGGATTTACTCTGGACTGGGATGGAATGATTTCTCAATGTTCAATTTCTCTTGTACATAAACCACTTCCTTAGACCAGAAGGGGTATAAGATCTACAGATTTGTGTCTGGAGCCTACCCAGACAGACACAGACAGTGTTTATCATTTTATGTTGTGTGATGTCCCAGAGACCTCTAGCTTTCATTCTATTACATTACAAAATTAAACAACAACAACAAGGAAACCTTTGCTGTCAATTTAATTAGATGCATGGCAATCCAAGAGTCAAGCTTCCCCACGTGGTTGCCCTGGCTTGCTTGTATTCCTTGTGGAAACCCACCAGTATGCTTTCTTGACAGCCCTGTTGGGTAGACTCCTACCACCCCAACAGGAGGACAAACTGCCAAAACCTCAGGTATTTCAAAGACTAGACTCAGCTTTGAGCAAATAGGATAGCTGTGAATAGAAATGGATAAAATATAGAACATTCTCAAATATCTAAAAAATATCACATTCCAGTTTAAGTGCAAAGTTTTCTAACTAGGAAGGAAGCACATTTAAAATATGTGAGAAAATTTACAAAGAAAACTCATATGGATTTTCTAGAACAGATTTAAATACCTACTGATGATTTTTTGGTGGGGAGCAGAGTCCATCACTTAATTTTCTGGGATGGGATGGATGAAGCACATGGTGCCAGCATCCCAAAATGAGACCCTGATATTGATTACTAGCATGAGCCCAGTGGAAGGGGCCTTACACATGATACAGACTTGCATTCTCTGGTTCTGCTCCTTTGTCCTCAGTGTTGAATGCAATGAAAACTCATCACAGACTTGAAATATTGTCTAGGAACTCAAGTGAAGCATACTCTGTTGCTGGCACTGTAGTAGACGCTGGAAGTACAGAAATGCAATGACAGAACTCTTGACCTGAAGCAACTTAGAGGGGTGTAAACAGTCACAATAAAATGATAAAATGATGGGATTGCATAGTTGATATGGATGCATGATAATGGTGCTATGTAAGTGATTAAATAAGAAGACAAATCAGTCTGTATTCATTCCCATTTAAAATCCCTGCAGATTGTCCACCTCACCTGGGCACAGGCTGAAGTTACTTGTAGCTTACAATCTCACAACTGTCCAAAGCCTCAGAGGGCTCCCATAGACACCAAGTAAAATAGATTTTGCTGAAACATTGTTAAATAATTCATGATATAATGTTGCATAAATAAACTAGACACAGCAGATATGTATACTATTAAAATGCATAGATTAAAAGTATAACCCAGAAAGTATCCCATACACATATGTCTCTCTTTATTCACATAGTTTCCAGAAGAAATAAAGCAAACAAGGCAGACAAGATTGTTCTTCCTCATGCATGGGTCATGGTAGCCCATCATCCAGGAGAAAGTGTCCCTGCTTTTACCATCCCCCTGTTTGATCCAAGACCCCCAAAGGAATATGTCCCATTCTTTGGTATACACTGTCAGAGACTCCGCTGGGTATTTGAATAATTGTAGAATCAAGACAGTATATATTTTCTAATTTAAGAGCACTGTGGAGAAAGTCAAGGAGACAAACAGATACATCAAGTATATGTGCTTCTTTTCTTTGATCTCACCTCTTCCTACAACAAGTTTCAAATCTAAAACATAAACAATAAGCCTAACATGTTCCGAATTTCCCAATGTCTTTGTTTCACTCGAATAGCTCAGCACATATTCATGGAGAAGCTGCAGTGAATGTGGAGTCCCACGGAAGTGCAAACAGTGAGCACACCGCTGTCAATGGAAAGGTTGGTAGTTCATGTCCCTGCAGAAGCACTTTGGAAGATGAGTTAGATGATATGTTTCTAAAACAAACAAAGAAACCAAGGGCATTGTAAACCATATGTAATAGGTTTATTAACACAGCTCTGTACTAAAAATGCAATTCAACCATGCTCCTATAAAATGTTTTTTACTTTTATGTAAAAATATGAGCAAATTCAACATACACAGGGGATGGTGGATGAATAAAGAAAACAAGAGTCCACAAAACTGGACCTATTATCCACATCAGGAAAAGTGGAGAAATACTGAAATTACTGAATTCTGCAAAGATTTCATTTTACCTAGATCCACAATCAACATTCATAGAAGTAGCAATCAATAAACCAAACAGCATATGATATTGGGGAAATCTGTTCAAAAAGATCACTTAGAGCACTATAAAGCAAAAATGTTGCATTGAAGACTTATCTGTGCCTACTGTGTGCCATGATCTTGGCAATGACCACACACCCCACAAAATCTGAACAGTAGATCAGGAAAACCAAAGAAGCCATGGATGACTTCAGTGGTGATGTTGGTGAAGACTGGAATATCATCTTGGATGATGTAGAAAAGAAATGCTCTTTACAAGGTGAACTATGCTTTGTCTGCTTTGGACATAATGTCAGGAGACACCAGTTCCTGAAAAAGGACATCATTCATAATAGAGTATCATCAAAATGGAAGAGTCCCCTCAATGAGATGGATTAACATCAAAGCTCCAAACCCAAGCTTCAACAAAGTCGTGAATGTGCTGACAATGCAGAACTGGTCAGTATTGTGTCCTTTTGTCCACAGGGCTATAATGCAATGAATTCCCTCAATGGCACCCAAATTGTTGGTGACCGCAACACAGGGATGAGTCAAACTAGCCCGGATGCAATGGTTATACAACAGACCAGGGTGCAGATGCTACAGATCTGTGATTTCATAGCTGATGGGGAGGGAAGGCTCCATTTAGCGTGGAAGGAGACCTGTTGAGAAGAGAAATGAAGAAACTAAAGTAGCATGAAAGGAAGGGATTTGGGAAAAACTGCAGATGAGTGGTGAGTGAAAATAGAGCAGAAGTCTAAGGCATGGAACATGTTTGGCAACGAAGTCATCCTGGTTGGAAGAGTGTACTGGAAGATGAATTCTCAAATTTTGAGGAGATGGGTCACTATTGGGTCACCGGGAACAAAGTGTCACTCTGACACATCAAGGAAGCTGAGCAGCTATGAAACTTAGAAAGACATCTAAAGGTCAGAAGAGATCTCTCAGATCACAGATGATGAGGGTGAGAGCAACACTGCACAAGTTGGCAGGAGATTGTTGAAAAATTTCTATATGTGTTTATGGAAGAAGGACCTGAAATGACACACATTGAAAGAAAAATACACCAACTACAAGAAAGCAATGGTGAAAAGGTGGGGAGCAATTGCATAAAAAGGGGTTGTCCCTGGAGAAGGACATAATGGTTAGTTAGGAAGACAGGTCCATGAGAAAGAAGAGCACGGACAAGCTGGATGAACATAGGACCTCCAACCATGGGCTCAAACATCAAAATAATTATGAAGATGGCACAGGATGGGGAGGTTTCTTCCCCTGTACTTGGGCTCACTATCAGTGGCAGCCAACTCGTGAATGCCTAAGGACAGTAACAGCTACCTCTATTGTCCTTAAGGGGTCCTGAAGCATACAGGTTAAGTATCCACTTATTCTCTAAAGATGAATGATTAGGGGTGGGAGTAAAGGATGAGAGGAATCTATTGATTTGCTTCATTGAGGCTTACGACCTTGCAAATTTCACACTGCGCTCTGTGATTAGAGTTGGAAATGATTTGATCTACAATGTCAACACAATGGTCTTCTTATTATACAGCCTTCAAAAGTTGTCTGAAACTTTGTTGTGGGAAGAGACTTGATTCATATACATGATAGAGAGTAAAGAGTTGAATAGGTTGGGAAAGAAGAGAAAATCTGATAGGAAATGTTTGAACATGAATCCTAATAGCCACTGGAAAGACTTTGTGAAGAAAATTCTTTAGATCCTTTAGAAAATTCTTTAGAATCCATGGGATTTTGTATCATAAGAAGTGTTCTATGATTATATATTAAAATTCATATTAAAAGCTGCCACAAATAATAAAAGTTGTTTTTTAAAGCTAACTTTTTCAATAAGAAAGATTTTATGGGTTAAAAATCTAATGATTCATAACTCTTGCCTAATGGAAGAATTTGACATGCAAACAACTGACTAGACCATTGATCAATCCATAGATCAATACATAACTATGATGAAACTTTCTACATCATGATCATCTCACCACAAGCAAATTCTAGCTTTGTTCTTTTTTAAAATCATTGGGGCTCAAGCAACTCTTACAACAATCTATACATCAATTGAATCAGGCATGGTAGTGCATATGTTGCCTTCATTCTCTTCTAGATGTTTACTTTCTGTTGAGCCCTTGGTATCAGCTCTTTCCCCTCTTCTCCTCCACCATCCTTGTAACTACCTGATAGATTGTGCATTGTCATTATTTTCATCTCTCACACTGACTGCTGTCTCCCTACCCCCATGTGTTCTATTGTTCTTCCCCAGTAGAAGAATGTATGGCTATGTGTTGATCATTGTGATTGGTTGCCCCTTTCTCTCTTTCTCTGTCCTCTGTCCCCTACGCTTCTGGTATCACTATTCTCACTCCTTTTTCTGGATTCTGTGTACTCTGAGCCCCCATCCCTTTATACACCTGTGTACATGTTCCAGTCTAGTCTGAATTGAGAACCAGCACTGGGGTTGTGGTAGTGAAGAGAAAGGAAACCACAAGGAATCAGAGGAATAGAATGTGCTTCATCAATGCCTCTTCTAAAAACTGGACATTGCTAATTAGCATTTTCCAAAAGCTCCGACCCTTTGTGACTTGGCTTCTTATACACACATACACACACACATACACACACACCACAATGTGGGGTGGTCTTGCTTTCATTTTTCCTGACCTTGGACATCTCAATTTTCTGTTTGCTTTTTCAATCCTGGCTAATTAAAGTGTTTGAAATTCTTCACAACAAAGAACTTCTTGTTCTGAGCTTGTAATTAGAATCTCTGATGACAAGAAGTGGGGTTTTTATACCCAGAGGTTGAGAAGTCAGGCCCTGGGCAGCTTTTCCCCAGTGGATGAGCTGCCTTCCAGCAATTAACCTCCTGTTAGGGATGTGGCCTTCCATTCATCTCCTCACACAGCTTTGTTGGGATCACATAAGAGATGACCCTTTTATTGCCTTTTATCAGACATGGTGAGCCCTTGGGTCAAAAAAAAGAAGTCTCCAAAGCCAGCCACCTCCTTCTCGTCCACACGACGAGATACATTTCATTGGAAATGTATGGCTGAGCATGTCCAAACTGCCTTCCACCCCTGCTTAAAAGTGCAACACTTGTTTTCATTGTCTGGTTGCGCTATTTCCTCGATGAAATAAAGTTTTGGGCTGGAAGCATGTGTGTGCACACACGCACGCGCACACACACACATACACACACTCCCTATGGGAGTCATATAAATGGCTTGAATGCATATAAAGATCTGACGAAGCAATCATAAAGATCCAGGACATGTATCTAGAAAGTTTGGCGTACACATTCATAGTTTGGGGTTCCTGTCATTCTTCCAGGCACCTTCCAGACCACTAAGAGCAAGGGTAGGTTTAACCCCATGGGAGAAAGATGAGGCTTTCTGTTTCCATAGATATTTTCAGCTTCATAAAACCTATATAGGATGTCTAGGGTTCAGAATCAACTCAGCGATTCATTGCACTCTCTA
>PVJH01037647.1:0-17709 GCA_004026705.1 Nesogale talazaci | reverse complement strand
ATTGTCAAGATGCTGGAAGTTTGCTACCAATTTCAGAAGCCTATCGCCCGTCCGGTATGTCATTGCCGAATCTACCTGACTATCCACCCCTCTACACACACACACACACACACACACACACACACCCCTTGTCTCTGCCTCTCTGTGCTCCTTTGAGTCTTTGGGAGGAGTCCTTGGCGAGTGTTTCATTTTCAGGTCGCATTCACCCTGTTCACCTTCTGCTGTCTGTGTTTGAAGTTTTGGCTGCCATTCTATTTGGATCGGTACTACCCTCCCAGTTTTGTGTCTCCTCCCTTCCCCCCGCCCCGTTTTAGGTTCCATCTCTATGACTTTTGTCTGTGTCGAGTTGGTTTCTGGTTATGGTGTGAGGCACGGCTCCTGGTCGATTTTCCCACAGACACAGACTGTGTCCGCCTCTTTGGTGAAGAAGACCCTCTCTCATAGGCTTTGGCCCTTTGTCAAAGGCCGCCCCTCCGCAGCTGAGCTGGGTTTATTTCCGGCTCCACCTTACTGCCCTGTGGTCTGCGTGTCTGTGGTAGTACAGTGCCCAGGTGCTTTGAGCGGGCGCAGGGGCTTCTCCATGGGTGCTTTGATCTGGTCTCTAGAGGCCTCCCCGTCCACTCGTTCTCAGCAAGGCTTTCCTGGCCCGCTCGAGAGCAGGGAGGAGAATGACACATTTGAAGGCATTCCTGTCTCCTGGAAGCTGGGAGGTACTTTCAGACTCTCCAGACAATTCTTCTTGGCGGAGTGTGGGTGAGCAGGGAGTTTCCCGGCACACAGCTACAGCTTCCCCCAGGGCCCCTCCCTGGCCTTGACCCTCTGTCTCTGGAGCCTGTCTTGGGGGAATGCAGCTGCCCGTGAGCACATCTGTGGTCTGGAGACAGCCGCAGGAGGCCCATGCGTGGGTGCAAGGGTCACCGTCTACCGCGAGGAGACGGCGTTTGTTCCGGTCTCTGCTGTGCACGTGGCCAGGCTGTGGCTGGCCCTGCTGACAGCATGGGGGAGGCCAAGTCATCGTGAGGCAGGCGAATCCGGGAGCATCAAGCCAGCCGTGCAGGGAGTAGTGAGGGGGGCAGGCCGACCTTCTTTCAGTTGTCCAGGATGCTCGTTCCAGGAAGCGGGGCACATTTAGGAGCTGCGGCCAGAGTCTTCCCACAGGAAGCATGTGTGTGTTCTGCAACTACCGTACACACGCAGACAAGTTTACCTCCCTTGATTTGAAAACATCCCCTCCCGCCCCAGCTTCATTCCCTGCCAGTGAAAGTGATCAGCCTCCGCTTGGGATGGTCACTTGGAAACAGACGCGCATCTCAGGGAAAGGGTCCAGACGCTTCTCTTCACCGTCTTGTAAAAGCGGCGGAGGCGTCTGGCCACTTCTGACTTCATGAAGGGCTGAGGGGATTCCAGGCCACAGTCCGGGACTGGTTCTTCCCACGATCCTGTTTTCCCTCCACCCTTTCAACCAAATCTGACTCCGCCCACCTTTCCTCCTGTGATGGCCCCAGCTCCTCCCCTGTGTCCCCTCACAGAGGACTACACCCCGGGCTCTGGGGTTCACTTGTGCCGTTGAACCCATGCCAACTCGAGGACCCTTTAGAGGGTGAAATCTTTTTTTTTTCTTTTTCTTTTTTGGGGTACGGGCATTACTGCCTCTGGTGGTTGTGGGTGCTACTCAGTGCTGCTCCTGAGAGCTGCCGCTGGATTTGAACTGCCAAGCTCGCGGGCTGCAGTCCAGCACTCAACCACTTACGCCACCGGGACTCAGCCCTGAGGGTGAAATCTTTATGGGGGAGATGGCCTCCTCTTCCTCCTGTAGAGAGGCTGGTGGTTTTGAACAGCCCACCTTATGGTTACCAGCCCAAATGCCTAACCCGCAGTGCCACCGGAGCTCCTTGTCAGGAGCGGGACAGACCCAGGATGGCTTCTACTCAGCCACACTGGCTCTTGCACCCCGGGGTCCAGGAAGCTCACCTGGCCCTCGCCTGCTGGTGTCCTCCTTCTGCTGCCCCTGGTTCTGGCCATGTCTCGCCATCGGGAGGGGGAAAGCTCATTGTCTCCTGAGTCTGGGAGGTTCCCAACTCGGGCACTCTGGGTCCAAAGGATTCACTCCACTCCTGGTTCCCCCTCCTCCTTGGCAATGGTCAGTCGTCAGACCCCTTCCTGTCTCTGGAACGGCTCGTTTTAATTCCAGGGCAGTGGCAGCTCACCAAACTCCTCTTTAGGGTTCCACACGCCTTATTTGCGGAGCCCCATTCCAAGGAGGGCCCGGGAGCCTTATTCGCACCCTTAGGAAGTGATCTGTGTTGGGCTGGGTTGACTAGAGACACATTCATAGAGACTCGTGTGAATAAGAAAGAGCTTCATGTTGTTGGGCTGAGCCCTGGTGGCGCAGTGGTTGTGTGCGGGATGGCGGCCCACAGGGTTGACGGTTCAAATCCAGCAGCAGCTCTCCAGGAGCAAAGCTGGGTTTCCTACTCCCACCAGGGCAGTGATGCCACAAAAAAAAAAAAAAAAAAAGAAAGGAAAAAGAAAGAGCTTCATACCAAAGAGCAATTGTGTATTAAGAAAACATCCCACCCCAGTCCAGATGAAGTCCATTAAATCTGATATTAGCCTATTATGTCTGATACCAGTCTATAAATTCCCCTTCAGACTCATGCAAGATGCAATGATGTCAAATGCAGGAAGCTCACAGGCCAGTGGGTGGAAAGTCTTGTGGGTCCAGTGGTGGCGGAAGCATCTCATCTCTGGTATGGGTCTGCACGTGGCTTCTCCAGCTCCAGAACTCTGGCTCCATGAGCGTGTCTCCATCTGGCTTGTCGACAGAGAGTGTGTCCCACTTCCAGAGAAGAAGACAGGAGTCCCCAGAATCCTCAGGAGAAGGCCATGTCCATACTTAGGCATGATTGGCTGTGACCTGATTGACAGGCTAGACTCCACCCCTTCACTCAAGTTGACATGAGGTGATGTAACCGCCACACTGTCCAATCCCCATGACGGGTCCTAGGCACCTTATGTGCGTAGTCCCAGCCAATCAGTTGATTAGTCGTGAGGACCACGGAGGCAGAGAGCACATAGGAGTGATCCCTTGCACCACACACCTGGAGGGCTGCCTCCCCCTTTCTGGGAGTTTCCTTGGAGTCCGATATCTTAGCATAGGTGAGTGTTAATATCCATTTTCACTTTTTCTAAAATCAGCAGTGAATTCTCTGTAAGGCTTTCAAACCTTTGTCCACGTGTTCAATAATGTTCTCCTATCACCCAAACATGATTTTGAATGCATGCCTGGCACTTTGTTGAAAGAACGCACCATTTTGAATTAACTGTTGCTTTTTTTGTTGTTGTTATTGTTTTTTTTGGGGGGGAGGCATCAATGCTCTCCGGTGGTGGGAGTAGGAGGGCCAACCCCACTGCTGGAACTGAACCTCCGTCTCAGTGGGCCGCAGTCCCACGCACCACCACTACGCCACCGGGGCTCAGCCCCTGTTGCTTTTTTTTTGAGGCTTAAACCGTATCGTGTTTCTCAGATCATAAGACACTTTATCAAAAAAAAAAAAAAGACACTTTACTTCCCCAAAAGTGGGGGGGAAATGAGGGTGTGCCTTTTGGTCCGAAGGGGTGGTACCCCAGAACATTTTAGTATACTGGTACTATTTGGTTCAGAATATTTTTTTCTTTTTTTCTTGCTCTAAAAGCTGGGTGTGTCGGGCTGAGCCCTGGTGGCCTAGTGGTTGTGCGTGGGACTGTGGCCCACAGGGTTGACAGTTCAAATCCAGCAACAGCTTTCTAGGAGCAAGGTTGGGCTTCCTATTCCCACCAGGACAGTGATGCCACAAAAAACAAAACAAAACAAAACTGGGTGTGTCATGATCAGGTGACTCTTATGGTCCGGAAAATACGGGAATGGATGGCATCATAAAACCTGCCCGCGGCTGAGCCCTGGTGGCGTAGTGGTTGTGTGTGGGACTGCGGCCCACTGGGTTGGAGGTTCAATTCCAGCTCCACAGGAGCAAAGGCTGGGCCTCCTACTCCCACCACCTGAGGGCAGTGATGCCTAAAAAATAAACGTGCCTGTTGAGAACTGCAGCCATGCAGGCTGGCACAGGTGCACACCCGTTCTGGGTTTGGTAGCGGGAGCTGGTGCAGGTATGTACACACCTGGTCCGGGTTTGGTCAAGAGGCCATTGGCAGCCAGCGAGTGGTGAGTGGCCCTGCTCTCCGCTGTCTGTCTCAGCCAGCCCTTCTCCATTCCATTCGATGAACTCCTGCTCTATGTGCTTGGCACCAGGAACCCGCAGGCCCCTCCCCTAGCATAGCGCTGGGGCAGAATGGAGCCCTCCTGGGTCACCCCTTCTTGTTCCTGTCCTCCTGTCCGTCCAACGATGTCGCTGGGGGAAGGGGATAGATGGTGGGGGGGGGGGGCATGGAGCCTGCCAGGTGCCGACGACGCTCCCCTCGGAAAGGCCTTTGAAGAGGCGCCAGGGTCCCACCTCGGTGGAAAAAGACGAGGCCCCGCCCCCGGCCCGGCGTCCACCAGGCCGTCCTGCCCTGCGGTGGGAGCGCAGTCACCGCGCGATGAACCGGGCGGCAGGAAGTGAGTCAGGGGCAGCCGGTGGAGAGAGTGTTTAGGTTGGACGCACTGCCTGCCCCAGCCCTCCCCAGCCCCTTGGGCAGGGAAGGAAGCCCGAGGGGGCGGTTTCCGCTGGCCACACCATGCAGGCACGGGGGAGACGACAAAGGCCGCCGCTCCCACGTGTCCCAGCCTGCCCACTGCCGTCCGGCCTCCCAAAGACAAGCAGGGCCACCAGGCGCGGCGCGAGGCCGAAGGCAGCTGGGAGCACAGGGGTCTGCATTCGGCTTGGGTGGTTTTTGTTTTTGTTTTCTTCTCGAAACGGCTGCCGGATTGGGCTGTGGGCACCCGGGCACAGCCACACCGAGTGCCCAGGCCCATCTCCTCCTCCGTGTCCCCCACCCCACCCAATGGAGTAGAATTCGCAGCACCCCATCTTTGCCCTGTGCTGGGGCTCCCAAGGACGGCGCCGGGTGGGTGTGTCCGTGTGTTGTGCAGCATGCCCGTCTTGCCACCACTGGATGCCAGTAACCTCTCCCCGCCCCCAGCCGTGACAGCCAAATGTGCCCCCAGATCAAATCAGAGACCCCGGGGACTGAGTGGAGCCGCCCCGCTGGCTCCCCCTGCCTGCAAATGCTCGTGAACGCACCCGGCCTCGTCTTCATCCTGCAGGGCAGCGGGTGGGTCTGAACCGCTGGACCTTTCTGTTGGCTGCGGAGTGCTCAACCTCTGCGCCACCAGGGCAGCTCCAAGGTGTCCACCAGATACCCCCGACGGCCCTCCAGCGAGAACCACTGCCTGCGCCCCGCTTTCCACATACAAGGTGGCCAAGGGTTTTGGGGGAGTCGCGCCCTCCCTTGACCAGCACGCTCGGGGGGCTGTCTCCCGTGAGGCAGTACAGCCCAGGCAGTCAGGATGGCCAGCATCGCCATGTCACAGATGAGGAAGCTGAGGTTTAGGGGAAAGAAGGGCTTATCCATGTTCACACAGTGGAGAGCTAGTACCCTCTCTTTTTTTTAAATAGGCATATGATTTTATTAAAAATACCTGCAGGTGGGCTGAGCCCTGGTGGCGTAGTGGTTGTGCGCGGGACTGCCGCCCACTGGGATGGAGGTTCGATTCCAGCTCACAGGAGCAAAGGCTGGGCCTCCTACTCCCACCACCTGAGGGCAGTGATGCACCCCCCCCAAAAAAAAATATCTGCAGGCATTTTTGTTAAATGCTTTGTTAGAAACTCTACTTCAAAATGCATTTTTAAGCCATACTTGCAAAATGGCCAAGTAAATTTAGGGAGTTATTACTTAGTAAGTGTTTATATCATATTTAATGACAAAGATAAGTTAGCTTATCATATTTCTTTTTCACTGACACCCTCTTAATCGTTGAATCTCTTGGCTGTGGTGTGCGAAGCCCTGGTGGCTCAGTGGTTCCTTGGTGAGCTTCTGACTGTAAGGTCAGCAGTTCAAAACCACCGGCCCCTTTGCAGGGAGGAAGGCGAGACTTTGATCTCCCCTCATGAGGCACCGTCTGGGAGGTTCCCCAGGGGTGGGACGGCCCTGTCCTGTGGGGCTGCCGTGAGTCAGAACCTCCTCAGTGACCCCACATCTGGTTTTTTATTTGATGCTACCATCACGCTCCCGGCCCCAGAACGGGGCGGAAGCGACCTCAGAGCCCAGGCCTCTGGTTTCTAGCCAGGCCCTCCAACAGTCCAAGGAGGTTTAGCATGTTCTAGAGCACCGGTTCTCCGCCTGTGGGCGACACCCCTTTTTGGGAGTCGAACGACCCTTTCACAGGGGTCGCCTGATTCATAACAGTAGCAAAGTGACAGTGATGCAGCAGCAACAGAACTAATGTTATGGTTTGGGGGGGAATGTCCCCACCACACGAGGAAGTGTGTGAAAGGGTCGCGGCGTGAGAAAGGTCGAGAACCACTGTCCTAGATCAGCACTTCTCAGTCTGAGGGCAACGTGCCCCGCGGGGGACGTCTGTCGGAGAGCACAGCTGGTGTCTCGTGGGTGGCAGTTGAGGATGCCGAGAAACGTCGCACCGTGCACATGCTGGTCCCCACCCAGCCTGAGAGGCCAGCAGTGCTGAGTGAGAACCCTGCTGCCAGGACGGCCCCCCCACCCCCGCCTCGTGTGTCTACATGGAGCACCAAGCAGGACACCCCTACCGCGACGGGGTCCACTCCGGTTGGAATAGGAACAGCTCTGGGAAGCAAACAAACAAAAAGCTCTTGCACCTTTTCTGATCTTGTTTTTGTCATGGGAGCGATTTTCCAGAGGCTTTGTGTCATCTTGTTTCCCGTGGCCTGTGCCCCACGGAGAGGTTCACCCCGCGCTCCCCCCCCCCCCATGTTATCCTCAGCCAAGTGACAAAACACCGAGCCCGCTCGGTACGCTCTGTCCCCCCCTGGCCGTGGGAAGTGGATCCGCTTGTTCATTCCTTCCTGTTGGCCCCCTGCCCCCACTAGGACGAGTCCACCGGAGAAATCACCTTCTACATGAAGGGGGCGGACGTGGTCATGGCCGGGATCGTGCAGTACAACGACTGGCTGGAGGAGGAGGTGAGCGTGGCCTGGGTGTGCACCCCAGCACCTGGAAACATGGGCAGAAGAGGCAGGCCCTTGGGGACGGGGGTGCGGTGCAGAGGGGTGTCTTTGCATTGGGCATTAGGGCCCTGCAGCAAAGCACACGCACACCTGGTGGCTTATTGCCCCAACCCTTGCTAGAGAGCAGTTTCTTATTACAGCTAGAGAAATCTCTCAGGGCAAGGTGTGGCCACCGTTGACTGGCCCCTGGTCACCTCCTTCCAAGAACCCCTTTGAGGTTGGCAAGAGCCAGGGCCCGTGTACACCAGGGGCCTCTTGGGTCTCCCCGGTGTGGCTGGAGACCCCTCCATCAACTCCCATCATCCTGGATGTAACGTTCCTTTACTCTGCCACGTGCCCTCTGCTGTGAACACACCACTCTACGTGGCCCACGCCCCGGGGCCGGCGGTGGGGGCGGGGGAGGTGGCGCGGAAATTATACTAGGTGCAAATACCCAGAGGGCAGCGGGGCCCTGAGCTGCCAGCCTCGCGCAGTCAGAGCCCCAGAGAACTGGGCAGCTTGGGGGGCACGTGTGTGGTACAAGGAACTCCAAGGGTCCAGGCCTGCTGTTCTCACTTCCTGCCTCCGCTGGGGGTGGCGGGGGGCGGGGGAGCCCACTGGTCTTTTCAGTACCTTGGAGTGGGGCTGGGGGCTGCCAGGCAGGTAACAGCACTGGATAGGGCAGGACCCTGCCCACTCGGCAGATGCACCCTCCTCCTACCTCCTCCACTTACCCCCTGAGGTCCCGAGGCGGGCTCAGCCCCCCTCTCAGCCGCCCATAACACAGCCCCATGTCAGCAGGGGCTGATCAGTTCCGTCTGGATGCAGACACTGCTGGGCCAGGGCCTCTGACTCAGGGGCACCACCTGCAGCCTTCCCGCGGAGGGCTTGTTTTGGGGGAGATGGCTATGGGGGTCCTGGGGAGCTCCCCGGCTGACTCTGCTTGCTCTGCAGTGCGGCAACATGGCTCGAGAAGGACTGCGGGTGCTTGTGGTGGCCAAGAAGTCCCTGGCTGAGGAGCAGTACCAGGACTTTGAAGTAAGCCTCGCTCTGACCCCGTGCGACAACCCCCCCCCCCCCCACACACACACATACCTCTCCACCCACCCAAGGCTCCCGTGAGACTCAGGGCCACGGCATGCTGTCCTTTTGGCCCGGGTGGCCTCCCCCTATCCAACTCCCGGGCCCATGCCCCCACAGCGGGCTCAACCGCAATGCCGCTTCTTCCGAGAAGCCTTCCGGGTATGCCAGTTGGAGGCAGCACCAAGCCACCCCTCTCCACGAGCACCCCACTCACAGCCTGGTGTGGCCTTGGAACACTGGTAGCTCAGTGGGTTAGGCGTCAGGCTGCTCACCGCCAAGCTGGTGTCATGTCCAGCAGTGGCTTTCCCCAAGAGAGATGAGGTTATCCGCGTCTGTGAAGACAGAGAGCCCCAGGAGCCCTTGGGGTGGGAGGGCGGGGTATTCTGCCAGGTCCCATGAGCTGCCACTGTCTCGTGGACAGGGGGTTTGGTTTGGGTGCCGGCTGGTAAGGACCTTACCTGGAGGTGCCCATCCCCCCTCTCTGGCTCTCCCCCAGAGTAAGGTCTCCCCGAGGACAGGGGGTGTGCTCTCGCCAGTCCCCAGGGTTCAGACTGGTCGGGCACATGTGTGGGGAATTTGATTCGGATGGCGAGTGGCCACTGCCATGAAGTCATACATGAATGCTGATGCACTGGCCTGGACCGTGGACTTTCATGGGGAAGTGCTCTACTAGGAGCTCACTGGACGACCTGTGTAGTGTTGTCCCCTCCTGTAGCCAGGGGCCCCGTGTCCTCTTCATGGCTTTCTCCCTCGTAGGAAGATGAATGCGCACACACATACGTGAATGCATGCCTGCATGAGTGAAAGGAGGGGTGGACAAGGTTGGGAAGACTTGCTGCTGGGGCTCTTGTGCTGACCGGGTCTCTTCTGTGCATGGATTCTTTGCAAGGGTGTGTTAGTCTGGGTAGACTGGAGAAACAAAATCCATAGATGCTGACATATATAAATATATATATTTATAAAAGGGTTTTATATACAAAAGCAATGGAATATTGAGAAAACACCCCAGCCCAGTTCAGATCAAGTCCATAAATCCGATATTAGTCCGTATGTCCGATATCAATCTATAAAGTCTTCTTCAGACTCATGAAACATTCACAATGATGTCGAGTGAAGGAAGTTCACAGGCCAGTGGGTGGGAAGTCTTGTGGATCCAGTGGCGGTGGAAGAAGCATCTCAGCACTGGCAGGGGTCTCCATGTGGCCCCTCCAGCTCCCTCTGACTGCATCAGGGTGGCTTCATGTGGCCGCTTGTTAGAAATGTCTCACAGGGAGTGAGCATGTGTCCCACCTCCAGTGAGCTATTTATCTCCCTGGTGCCTCCACATGAGGTCATGAAGCGCCAACCTGAGTCACAGTTAAATGCCACCCCTTCACTCGTAAGTCTCCAATTGACAACAGATTATGTAACGTCCACAAGGAGATAGACACCCTGGATACACTCAGCCTCTCTTTCTCTTGGAAGAGCACAAGCTATGAATGGGCTCAGAGGGGATGCTTTTCCTTCCAGGTCTTTCTATCCTTCCAGGGAGAGGAAGAGCTGGGGATCTTGGTATTGCTCTTCCAAGGACGAAAAAGGGTCAGGGCCCAGGAAGTTCAGGAGCTTGCAGGCAGGCTCACAGTCTGCTCGATGGTGCTGGGGTCGCCCTGCCCGAGTGTGGGTGGGTGATGGGGCCACGAAAGAGCAGCCCCGTTCACTCGCTGTCCCCTCTTGGCGTCGCCTCGCACGGTGACCGTGCCCCTTGGTCTGTCGCAGGCCCGCTACGTCCAGGCCAAGCTGAGCGTGCATGACCGCTCGCTCAAGGTGGCCACGGTGATCGAGAGTCTGGAGATGGAGATGGAGTTGCTGTGCCTGACGGGCGTGGAGGACCAGCTGCAGGCTGACGTGAGGCCCACATTGGAGACCCTACGCAATGCTGGCATCAAGGTGGGCAGCCTTCCACGGCAGCCTGCGCCCAGCTGCACTTCCTCGGGGGAGGGAGAGTCTGAGTGCGGAGGGACTAGGAGCAGGTCCAGGTCAGCATGGCCATTGACCCTCAGCCCCAAGTAGGATCGACCCGGGCCTACATTCATACTCCCCCCCCCGCACACACACACACACCAGTGTCCAGCCCTGCAGGGGTTCTCCATTGGCTTGGCCAAGTGCACAGGTGAATGGGGTGCCCCGAGGTCTTGCACCCATGAACTGCTCTGTTCACAGAGCAGAACTGCTCTCTCGCTCTCTCACTCTCTTGCTCTCCCTCTCCCTCTCCCTCTCCCTCTCGTGTTCATCCCAAATGTCTATTCCAGGCTGTTGTTTCAGGGGCTCATCCAGCCTCTGTGACTCCAGAGAGTTCAGATTCCATGAGAACTTGAGATTCTGTTCCGCTTCTCTTCTTTCTCTCTCTGTCTCTGTCTCAGAGCAGGATTCCTCAGTGCCATGCTGGTTCTCAATGCCAAGTGTTGGTAACTGGGCCCCCTGGCTTTCGCCCGAGCCTCACCTCAAGAAGATCCCCTCAGCCATTGTCAACCCGGACGGCGGTTTAGCTTAAGTAGCAGAGAGTGTCAGCTGAGAGCTCTCTGAGTTCCCCATAATTCCCTCTCTCTGGGGTCAGAGGGACAGCAGCAACTGGGAAGAGTGCACAGGACCCTCAGAGGGCAGGGGGGTTGTGTCAGCAGGGGCAGGGCAGCTTAGAAAGGGAGGTGGGTTGCTGTCCAGCTCATAGGATGCCCCCGGTGTTACTGACTTGTTCCCTAAAAGTAACCTACCGAGGCATGCGCCAGGGAGAAAGCTGAAGCTGGCTGCTCCTGCACTGGTGAATTGGTGTGAGCTTTGCGGTGTATACTGGGGTCCCCCACTTTCTGGAAGCAGGGCATTCCTATGAAACCACTCATATGCTCACATGGTAGGGAATCAAGGGGCCAGTCCCCACGAGGTTATGTTATGTGAGCAGTCATTCTGAGTGTCCTCAGACCACCCCCAAAGTAACCTACCAACTCATACCCAGAAGAGAGAAGAGGTTTTCTACTCCCACACAGAGTTAGTCTCGGAAACCCACGGGGACAGTTCCACCCTGTTCTGTCGGTGGCTGTGGGTTGGAATGCACTGGATGACAGTGCTTTCTAAGTCACAGCAAATCACACCTACCATCCACAATCTCTGTCTCTGTCTCTCTGTCTCTGTCTCTCTCTCACACACACACACACACACACACACACACACACACACACACAGTTCACAAGCACAGCTCAGTGGCCTGATGGTTGCTGAGTGAGGGAAGGAGTGGGTGATGTCCCTCTCGCTCGGGGCGCAGCAGGCCTCCCTGATGTGGGCGAGACCTGTATTCTAGACCAAACTCACTGCCACTGAGCTGACTCTGCAGGGCAGGGATAAACTGCCCCCAAGATGATCCTTTTTCCAGGAGTTGAAAGCCTCCGTTTTCTTCCTCGGAGCGGCTGGTGGTTTCAAACTGCGGACCTTCTGGTCCAGCAGCCCAGCACGGAACCCCTGCCCCGCCAGGGCTCAAGTCTAGCAACACAATATGCTCAGGAATAGAACCGGAGGTCAGCAGGGGGCACTGGAGGCCAGGCTAGTGTCTGCTGGGCCCAGCAAAGGGCCCAGAACCTCGGTTTGTGAGTAGAATGCATTCAGAACTCACCAGCTGGGAGCTCCTGCAGGGCACGCCCGTCGCCCACCTGGCTCCATCCACCAGCAGGTCTGGACGCATCCCCATCCCCAGCTGTCTCTGATCCGGGGTGCCTGCCTCTAGCAGGGCCAGGGAGCAGGATGGGCCAGGCCTGCCGTCATCCGGGAAGTGAACCCAGCCCTGTGATGCCCGTGGCTCCTGGCATCCCGGGCGCTGCCGGGAAATCTGGGGATGGCCCATTTCTGGTGCATTTGGGGGCTGCCCGTCCAGCCCTGGCTGTGTCCAGGCTGTTTCCTCTCAGAAGGTTGGGGGTGAAACTCTCTGCATCTGGCTGTCCTGGGACTTTCTCATCTGAGAATTCTCCTGTGGAGCTGACCTCACTGCAGGCTGGTTTGTAATGAGGGTCCAAGGCAGGCATCCTCAAACTACGGCCCACGGGCCACATGCGGCCCACTGAGGACATTTATCCGGCCCGCTGGGTATTTTTGCTGCCGTTGCTGTCCTGCTTAGCAGCCGACTTATCCCGGGCCTGCAGTGAATTTGTTCATAGTCTTTTTTTTTAAAACTACATATAGTCCGGCCCTCCAATGGTCTGAGGGACAGTGAACTGGCCCCCTGTTTAAAGTTTGAGGGCCCCTGGTCTAAGGTATGGTGAATCACAGGTCCAGAAGGTGCTAGAACTTGGAAGTTTTTCTCTCCAGTCCCTGGTACAGATGCAGCCTCTGAGGGTGAGTGGGGTGGCTTAATGCCTCCAGGTTAGCCCAGAGGCAATGGCGAAGCTGGGGCTGGAGCACATACCTGGGTGTACCTGTGAGTCCCTGGGCACTTAACTGCAGGTCCTTTCTGTCTTCCCCTCCCAGGTCTGGGCCCCACGCTGGGTGCCCTGAGAGCTCTCTTCCTGATGTCAAGAACTTGCTTTCTCCCCTAGGGTCAAGCACAGAGATGTTGGGCTCCGTACCAGGCCTTCATCCTGGACCCCCTCCTGCCTGAGCTCTTGCTCTGACCCCCACCTCTACATTCTGACCTTTGGCAGGGGCTGGACACCCTGTGCAGGGGCTCAGCTTCCTGCCTCAGTGGGGACTGGGGCGCCGGTAGCTCCTCTCCCCACCTTTTCCTGTGTTGCCCCCAGGGCCTCTTGTCCTTGGTCCTTTGTGGCCAGTCTCCTCCCTGTAAGGAGCAGAGGAGAAGCCGGTGGGGGTGGGGTAGGGAGGTGGGGGGACCAGCAGAGCAGGAAATGGCTCCCACATGATCTCCGTCTGGAGACCCAGCTTCTGGGCCCTGCTGAATCAAGAACTAGCCATGTGGCCTGCTGAGCACATGGGTGATGCTGTGGAGGGATTGAGATCATTTACTGAGGGTCCCTCTTACGGGCTCTTGACACCCTGTGAGAGACAGAGACAGAGAGAACACACACACACACACACAGAATGCTTTTCTCTCTTTGGGATTACTTGCTGCTTTAAGAAAAGCCCCCAGAAGAGGATTGTGAGGTCTGAGGGACCAGTCTTTCTGGAACCATCCCCTGGCTCCAGCCTGAAGCTCCCAGCTGCTTGAGTTCAGCTCTGTGGCGGGGGGCGGCCATGAACCCAGCATTTAGGGGCCTGGTCCACATGCCGATTGCAGGTTTGGATGCTGACGGGAGACAAGCTGGAGACGGCTACCTGCACGGCGAAGAACGCGCACCTTGTGACCAGGAACCAAGACATCCACGTCTTTCGTCTGGTACAGTGTTCTCTGCGCCACCTCCACCTGGGACCTCAGAGGCTCCGAGGGCAAGGGAGTCCGGCTGTCTGAGATCCCGGGCTACAGAGTGGATTCTTCTTCCTGGGGTGCTGGAGGGGTGCCGGTGGGGCCCCTGGGTGGCGCCGACGGCCACACACTCAGCTACGAGTCGAGAGGTTGGCTCGGAGGCTCCTCGGAAGAAAGGCCTGGCTGTCTCCTCAGGCATGTTACAGCCTTAGAGGAACCCGCCTTTCTGTGCTGAAATCCACGGGGTCACTGTGAGTCAGAACTGACACCAGGACAGGGGAGTTTCCTTCCTTTGTATAGGTGACAGTCCCCCATCCACGCCATGTTCTTGGTCTGGGACATGGGGGCAGGCGGGCACCTGTCCTGAGAGCTAAGGCCCTACCCACTGAAAGATGCTGATAAGCTCTGGCACCCATTCCAGCCTCTCGCTGGGCCCCAGACAGGCCTGGCCTATGGGTGGGAGCTAGCTTCCAGACCTGGACACTGGCCTACTGCCCCTTCTCCCCGGAAGGGAAACTTCTAGAACGATCTAGAAGCCTGTCCAAGAAGTGTGGGGCCTGCTGCATACACCCTCCCCTGGAAGTGAGCAAGCCTGGTCCAGCTATCAATTTATCGCCTGCGCTGCTCCAGCCTGGGCTGCCGGGGTCTCCATTGGCTTGCCTGAGCTAGGGAACTGGAAATGCGAGATCTCTGTTCGTCCAGGCGCTGACAGCCCCACCGGAGACAGAGCCACGAGGGCTAGCACCTAGAGGGGCTGGAGGGGCTTCTCTTAACCCCAGACTTTGCCCCACAGAAGTCTCAGGGAATCCAGCAGGACTCAGAATAGCACACACAGTTGTGTGTCCTAGCAGAGGTGGTCTGAAGGCCTCGGCAGATACAGACGTGCTTGGGCCGGTGCGCCTGCTTGCTTTTGTAAATGTAGTGCGCAGGGACCAGGTGGGCCCTTTCCTTTCCATGTCACCAGGGGCGATAGCCTGTGCCCTTGCCCAGCTGGTAACCTCTCTGACTAGTCCCCGAGGGGTGCCCCACAGGCCCATGCTGCTCAGGCCAGGCCAGAGCCCTGTGCACCCTCCTGGACTCTGCACGTGGCCTGTGCCTCCGGAGGGGGCTTGATGGGTGGACTGTAGCTGACCTGGTGGGGGAGGGACAGCAATGGGAGGGCAGGGCCGAGGTGGCTCTGCCTCTGCAGGTGGGGGCTCTGGGTGGCTGGGGTTGCTGGCTGGTTCATCATCCCCTTCCGTTCCCGTCCAGGTGACCAACCGTGGGGAGGCCCACCTGGAGCTGAACGCCTTCCGCAGGAAGCATGACTGCGCCCTGGTGATCTCCGGGGACTCGCTGGAGGTGGGTACAGGGACCCCAAGGCCCTTCGTCAGAGGGCTGGGGGCTGACCTGACCCCCTGCTGCCCTCTGCCCCTTCCCCCCACCCCCCCCCCCGCCTCCCCAGGTGTGCCTCAAGTACTACGAGTATGAGTTCATGGAGTTGGCCTGCCAGTGCCCCGCCGTGGTCTGCTGCCGCTGCACGCCCACCCAGAAGGCCCAGATTGTGCGTCTGCTGCAGGAGCGCACCGGGAAGCTCACCTGTGCAGTAGGTGCGTGGGGGGAGGGGGCTCACCCGTGCACTAGGTTGAAGGGCTGGAGAACTCACCTCTGCAGGCGTGGGGATGGGATCCACCGGCACAGCAGATGGGGGAGGTCGGGGGTCGGTGGCTGGAAAGCGTATCCAGGCAGCAATGAGACACCCACCTGGGCAGTGAGGGGGTGGGGTGAGAGAGGGAGGACTTCCCTGTACAGGAAGTGGGGTGCTCTCTCACCTGCATAGTAGGGAGGTAGGTGAGGGGCTGGGCCCTCCCTTGACCACCTGGTATGTGCTTGTTACTTTCCATAAAGGTTCATGTCCTTTAGTGCTGTGGTCTCGAAACGGCCTGGGACGTTGGTCTCTAAACCTGCCGACACTGTGACTGTGTTGTTGCTGCTACAGCCCTCGGGGCTCTCCCGCCCCAGGGCCCTTCCTAGGCAGCATCCCTGAGACCCAGGAGCAGGCACAAGGGAGCTGGAGCTGGGCCTCCAGGGCGATGCTTCCACCCACCAGCACCCCTGCTTCTCCCTTGGTCGAGAGGGGTGAGCCCTGTCTGCTTCTGACCCAGGGGCAGGCCTGGTGCACAGGAGGCGTGGCGCCCTGCCTGCCACGCACCCACGGGACCCAGTTCCAGCCGCAGGGCAGCCCGGTGAGCTGGTTCCCAGGCCTGGTTTGCCCCCCGCCCCTCACCTGCCGCCTTCTCCCTCCCCCACGTGCCGCACAGGTGACGGGGGCAATGACGTCAGCATGATCCAGGAGTCCGACTGCGGCGTGGGCGTGGAAGGGAAGGTGAGTCTGGCGCTGGAGTCTCACAGCCCGCCTCTCACCGCACCCTCCCCCCCACTTCAGAGACACAGCTCTGATTCACCTGCATGACCCAGGTCAGAAGTGGGGACACAGCAGTCCCTGTCCCCTGCAGCCCAGACCCCTCTCAGGAGCTCAGACAGGGGCAGACACTGATGCTCCCTTGCAAACAACCACCAAAGTCTGCCCCCCCCCCCCACTGTTTCCCTGGGGCACCGTGAGTGAGCATCCTGTCCACACCCCTGGGGGGACTCAGTGTCGCCCGGGGTCACTGCACCAGCTGTAGCGTGGCCTCAGCAGCTGAGCAGGTCCAGATCTGGGTGACTTTATGTTGCTCCCCTCCCAGGGGGGCCCCCATCAAGTCTCTTCAACGTGCCCAGCACACTCTGGTCTACTTGTCTGTGAAAGTCCCCATCGTCCCTGTTCACGGCCGCTGCTGTCGGGAGCTGTGGAGACGTGAGAGCCACCCCTTTGGAGGTTCTCTGGACCCAGAGCCGGTCACTGGGTCTTTGTCCCTGGAGCAGCCAACCTTGCCCACCTGACCACCGGGCCACCCCTCCTCTGTGCTCTGTCACTCAGTCTCAGGTGATGTGTCCATCATCTCATTGGTCACAGTTGTGCCTGAAGCACCGGTGGAGGCCATGGCCCAGCCTGAGTGAGCCCCTGGAGCAGGCATCCTCAAACTGCAGCCCACAGGCCACGGGCGGCCTGCCAAGGACATTTATCAGGTCCGCCGGGTGTTTTTGCTTAGCAGCCGACTCATCCCGAGCCCGGGGTAAATTTGTTCATGGTGGGTTTTCTTTTAAAGCTAAAGTCCAGCCCTCCAACTGAGGTCTGAGGGTCAGTGAACTGGCCCCCTGTTTAAAAAGTTTGAGGACCCCTGCCCTGGAGTCTGCTCTGTGTCTTAGTGCTGCTTCTTTGCCCCCATCCCTTCCCCCGCTCCAGACCAGGCGGCCGTGATGTGAGAAGGCCCCTGTGGTGAACTTGTCCGCCCCCACACCCTCCACGCAGGTTGGAAGCGGCTCTCTGGAGTTTGAGAGCATTCTGGGCCCGCTTCTATGTGGAATGGAAGCCCTCCCCGCTCCCCACTCCCGCCCCCAGCATGGTAAAACAGCACTCAGGTTCCGGGGGTCGGGGGGGGGGGTGGTCGGTGTGTTCAAGTCATCAGCACTCAGGAGTGGAGAAGGGCCCCCAATGTCAGGACGCCGAGCGGGAAAGCCCCTCTCCCAGGAAGGAGCCCTGGGGGCCGTGGGCTGCCCACTCTGAGTCAGTCAGCAGTGGAGACCACGGAGAAAGAAGAGGCTCTCTCTTCCTGTAAAGGACTACAGCCCGGAAACTCACAGGGGCACTTCTGCCTTGTCCCATAGGGTGGCTGTGAGTCAGTACTGACTCAATGACTGTGAGAGACAGACAGACAGATGGATGGATACTTGCTTAATTCACATTCTGTTTACAGACACGTCCCGCTAGGCATACAGCATAGTCTACAGGAGCAGACTCAGAAAGATTGTGGAAAGATGGAATCCATAGTTTTTCTTGGGAGTCGCCTTATAGACACCTGGGTAAAATGGTAGGTCCCAGGGGGCTTCCAGAGTTTGTGGCAGGATTCCTATCATCTTTGGGTTCCATGTCCCCAGGGACTTTTTCCAAGCCCCCTGCAGGCCTTCCTGGGGGTCCCGGGGGATAGGATCCAACCCATAGCGCCCCTGGGC
>PVJH01037646.1:0-17687 GCA_004026705.1 Nesogale talazaci | reverse complement strand
AGATGAGGAAAATGAATATAACTGATGAGGTTCTTATTCCTGTCAAAAGATGGGCAGTTGAGTCTGAAAACGGCTGGGTGCTCATGTAAACAATTGGGATGTACTCACACCCACTGTGAGATGAGGTTGGTCTTTGACACTGAGGAGGCCTTCTGTAGCGGGTGTATCACCATTTTGTTCCTAAAAACAAAACAAAACAAAACAGAATCTCTTACTGTTCTGGAGAGTGGAAGACCCAATCAGCCTCATTCCGCCCAGATGAGTGGAACCCTGGTGGAAGAGTGGTTATGCATTGGGCTGTGAGCCACAGGGCTGGCAGTTCAAAGCCACCGGCAGCTCTGTGGGACAAAGACAGGACTTTGTACTCCAGTAAACATTTTCAGTCTTGGAAACCCACAGGGGAGTCATGAGTCAGCAGTAAGCGTTTGAAGTGCTCGCATGAAGCTGTAGCAAGGCTCATTTCCTCTGAGGGCTATCTGGAAGGATTTGTTTCCTCTGGTAGTTACTGGCATTCATTGACTTTTTTTTTCTTTTTCTTTTGGTAATATGTCTTCAAATGTTACTGTGTCCTCAGGGTGCCTTTGAGCCTGTGTCAAGTGTCCCTCTGCCTCTGTCTGTCTGTCTGTCTCTCTCTCTTATCAGGACAGTTAGATGGCTCTTACAGCCCATGTGGATTATACAGAATAACCTTCTTTCTCCCTGTCAATAACCTTCTTTCTCCCACTACGTCAAAATCCTCAATTTAATTATAACTGTAAAATCTTTACCATGAAAAGTGACATTTTCTATTTCTAGGGGCTAGGGGCTAAACTATTTGGGGACCATTATTACCCCATAGCACATTAGTCTGTGTATTACATGTGATTAAAACACACACACACACGTTAAATGAAGATGGCCTAAATACCCCCATTTCAAGCTGCTCAACACTGCCATGTAAGAAGTGTGGCTATCCAATTATAACAACCACGTGGGAAGGGAGAGGCCCTGAAACTACACAACATGACAGTCCCAGCTACTCCAAGGTCTTGGTTGGGATCATCCTTCCAGTGATGCTCCCCCCCCCAAGGCACCAGACAAGTGCATGGACTGTCCTAGAGAGAAGCAGCCCAGTGGAGGCCGCAGATGATTGTTGCCGCTCCAAGTGATGGTCAAGGATGCAGAATGGCCCAGCTAAGTGCAGTCAGCCAGCTCTATTTTGAGAGAGAGAGAGAGAGAGAGAGAGAGAGAGAGAGAGAGAGAGGAGAGAGAGAGAGAGAGAATGCTGTTCTCAGAGACTAAGTTGCAGGGTGGTTGCAATTAAAACAGAAATTGGTACCTAGAGGTAGACTGCTCTCCTAACAAGAACCTGAAACATTCCTTTGAGAGCTAAAAGGCAGACAGCAGCTGTGAGGGCATGGAGGACACTGTTAGTGGGTGATGGAAGTTAATTTTTACTGGGGCTTGGAAAGGTGGAAACCAATATGGAAACCAATATGATAGAGTGACGAAAAGCTTGGCGACACTATTGCTTTTGTTAATGTGGAAAATAGGAAAGTATCTCTAATGACCTTGAGGGTTTGGCTAAGGACATTGGCAGGTTTTGTGATGAAGGTACCAAATCAGGCTGTGTGTTTTATAAGACATGAATAGAGAGAGATGAAACTCAACAAGGACTTATCAATTCTTAAGCAGCATCCAGTGGGAATATTTCTGAACTAAAACTTTTTCATCCCCATCTCTGCCAAGCAACAACTCTAAAGGAATGACACCGGGACCAAGATAAAACCTAGGGGGAAAACCTACTTACAGGATCAAAAGCCAAGTGTGTGGTTATAAGATCTGTAGTCAAAGCATTATAAATGGTCTCAGCTGGTGCCTAACAGACCCACTTCTGAAACTCTGCGGGTGACCTCTTTCACCTTATTAGCTAGACATGAGAACCTCTACGATTCTCGAGGATATTATCCCGCAGCACTTGTACCGATGCTCGCGTTCATGAATACGGAAAAGTCTGTCTGGAAGATATTTAAGTGTTACATTGAGCGAATAATTAAATACGTGGGGAGCCCCCCCCATCATTAAGAGAATCATAACATCTTAGACTGAAAGAAATCAGCACAGTTTAAGATGAAAGTGCCTCTTCTGGTTTTCCTCATAATTTTTTTCTAAGGGGCAGATAACTTTGTTGCTGCAGTTCACAAGTTTTAAGACTGAGCATAGCCACATTAGAAGAGCCTCATCAAGCCAGACTGGATTTAAATGATGAAATCCTGGCCTTCAAGCTTGAGTCTAATGCTGTAATAGCATGGCATGTTGGGGAATCTTGGAAAAGAGCAAAGAATATTTTTCATGTGAGAAAGACAAGAACTGCTTGGGGCTAGAGGTCATCAATCTCCAAACATTGCCTCTTAAAAGGAGGCCCAACAGCACTTCCTAAGGTTCATAATTTTTAATCGGTCTCATCCCTTGATGAATCGGGGACCTGATTTAACTAACAGAATGCCATGAAAGAGATGCCAAGCCTAACTCTTAAGAGAGCCTGAAACTTCTGCTTCCATAAATTGAGCATCCACATAAGACCTTCAGCGGACCCGCCAGAGAAATGGGAGAGAGATCCTGTGCAGATTCATGGCGAATGAAAGAAGTACTAAGACTACATGAATGGAGAGGAAGAAACAGACAACAGTCTAGACAGCAGCCCTAGGGCTGTGTCCATGCAGTCATCAGACATGGACGTGAGCCAGGTTGAATATTCCAGATCAGTGGAGCTCAGAGGTCACTACAATCACAATTAATATTAAGCAAGAACTGGCCATCTAAGTACAGCTCATCCCCCAAACCCACCCTCGAGATCTGGGGGTGGCTTGTTACATCTGTAACAAATAACTCCCTTACATACACGCACACACACTCACTGCCAGTGAGTCTATGCAGACTCACAGACCCCACCCCCACCCCGTGGGTTTCCCAGACTGTCTATGGAGTGGAAAGCCCAGTCTTTTTCTGGTGGAGCTTCTGGTGGTTTGAACTGCCAACGATGTGGATCTCAGACCCATGCGTAACCCCACCACATGGAAACCAATTAGTTTAGATGCTGTCATAAATACAACATAGAAATCAAAAGACAAACTATGAAAACAATGCCTGCCACGCTCATACACGTGGTGACACTGTATGATCACCGGAAGGACAGGGGTTCAAACCCGCCAGCAGGGTCAACAGCAAACAATGAGGCTGCCTGTTCCTGTACAGACTTCAGAGTCTCAGAAATTCTATATTTTGAGTTGGAATCGACTCAGTAGTAGTGGGTGTTGGGGTTGGAATCTCCTTAAAATAAAAAGAGCTCATTATAAAAAACAAACCAAAGTTTCAAAAGAAAGAAAAGAAAAAAAAAGCCAAAGAGGGAAAGGACATGATTTGCCTTCTCAGAGTTGAGCTCATCAAAATGGCAAGGAAGCGTGGGGGAGTCTAAACCTTTATCCAAAACAAAACAAGCACTGCAGGCATGAGGGGAACGTGGTACCGCCTTTCTGGGCCACCAGTCAGTTCTGTGAATCTGTGTCGTCATCACACATCCAATTAAATAGCTCAGAAAAACAATGCTAATTTTAAACATAGTGTCCAAAAATAGGGAAAGTACTTTTAAAAACCTGTGGACTGTCCTTATATTTGCCCAGTCCTATCTTAAAATTTTAAGATTCGGATTCCAGGAGTATCATCTGGTGAGTATTTCACAAAGCAAATGTAAACTTAGTTACAGTTTCAGCTAAGTTTTCAAGAAGAAATAAGACACAAATGCATAACAAAGACTGAAGATAAATTAAAAAATGTGAACTGCGGTAGGAGAACTGGAGCACCTTCTAATTTTCATTTCTATTCTTCTCCCCATTTTAAAATATTTCCTAGTACTTGTGTAGCAATTTAACACTCAATAAGTTATGCTCCTTGTTGGCCAAGCTACTAGCCTACACAATTCGGAATACTTTTCCATCAGATGTGTTCATACATTTAAAAAATTATATATATATTTTCCATATGTGAAGAGAATTAAAAAACGCCCTAGTCTAATCGATCACTGACAAGATAAGGAAACAGGTATAGCATTTAGATGTCTAAATTTGTCAACGCATTTAGGGTCAGAGTCTTACTTACAATTCAGATTCCTGGCCCTTTGACCTGTATACCTTTCGTGCAGCCTAGCATCGTGCTTCAGGTAATATGGAAAATGACATGTGAAATAGCTGGGATTCTGAAAGGGCTTTTATTCTGGTGTCTCTTTAAATTTATATGCATTTTTAACTGTAAAATTGTGTGTGACAACAAGAACATTTGCTGCTTCCTGTAACAATTTTGCCAAAATTTTCCACTGAAATAATTTCCTAGACTTTGAATGTTCCTGTGCATCTACATCGTGTTATTGTTGTTACACTTTCAGCTGAATTTTGAACAAGCTGTGAGACTTAACCAGTTTTAAAAAAAAAAACCCCAAAGAAACAAAGAAATGCAGTGCCATCAAGTGATTCCATCGATTAAGCCACCCTGTAGATGGTACAAATATGGGTTTCCAAAGCTTTAACTCTTCTTGGGAGTAGAAAGTCTTGTCTTTCTCCCGTGGAGAGGCTGGTGGTTTTGAACTGCTGACCTTGCAGCAGCAGCCCAACCCAGAGCCACTACACCACCAGGATCAGTACAAAAAGGGTAGGAAATATTGACTATATATTTAAACACACTTCCACTTGGTGACATTTGAACACATTCTTAGTTTATTCACAATTACATTGTATTTATTCTTTAAATAGATTACTATGGGTTCCCTCTCCCCCACCCACCCCGAGACTCATAACTCTAATGTGAGGGCAGAACCCTGGGGTTTCACATCTTCTTTTAGACCTGGGTTGTGAGAGCCGCCATTCACATTTGAATCTGGGGAAACTGAGCTCGTGTTCTTTCTCCTAGCCAACGCTACAATGTTGCTTCTCCAGCTAGTTTCTGTTGAAGATGCATCTACATTCCTCTGTCTTATTCTCCCTGGATTTAGAAAAATAGTTTTAAACATTACCTCCGGTGGAGATGTGTCTATTTTAAGAGAGCGTGGATATCTAGGTTTACTTTTTATTTCTAGTGGTTCGTCTGAAGGTGTTATCTTGTTCGCGTCGATTGTTGGGAGAGTGGACGATGGGTGGTCTGTGGGAGGCGGGTAGGTTTGTCTTTCCGGTTCATCCCGCATCGGAAGAAAGTATTCTGGCTCAGGCAGCAGTGGCAGGTTAAAAGACGGCACAGTCAGGAACCTCGATGTCATCTTCTCAGTCTCCGGTGGCTAGAAAACATTTCAACGAGAACAAAAATGCTTACCAATTAATCCCTGTTGATTAGTACTGGGTTTAAAATCAACTGCCCCCTTTTATTGTGAGCATACGCACTTAGTGTTTACAAAGGATTATACTCCTTATCAGTTTATGAGTTTGGGAGAGTGATACTGCTGAGTTCATCAAGTGCCCGCTGGCCTGAAATCACAGACCAATAGACATTATCCATAAGGATGATCAGGATTTGTAAAGCAGCACTGGTTCCCCAAAGCCCAGGCTCGGTCAGTGATATCTCAAAAAGAAAATCTGAAGGGTCTAGCGCTTTACTGTCTTTTTTTTTTGGGGGGGGGGGAGGGAACATCACTGCCCTCTGGTGGGAGTGGGAGGCCAAGCCTTGCTCCTGGAGAGCTGCTGCTGGATTTGAACCGCCAAGCCAGTGGGCGGCAGTCCCGCACTCAACCACTTCGCCCCTGCTTTGCTGTCTTTTAACATGACCAATGTGTTATACAATAAAGGGACATTTAATAAAGCAGCATGAACGCTACCGACCATAGAATCACAACTGCCGCAAAAACGAAAGTTTAATAGCAAACGGCGCAAAAGGTATCATGTTAAATAAGTTTGCTTTATAAAAAATACTCTATATTTTCTCTAATGTGTTTACGATTATTATTACTGTATATAAAAAAAATGTCTTACAATGTGCTAAATTAAAGGCTGTGAGTGAAGGCTGAGCCCCGGTGGTGTAGTGGTTGTGCGCAGGACTGCGGCCCACTGAGATGGAGGTTCAATGTCAGCCACTCTACGGGAGCAAAGGCTGGGCCTCCTACTCCCACCACCAGAGGCCCGTGATGCCCGTCCCCCCCAAAAAAAAACAAATAAAAACTTCAGGTGAAAAAGAGTAAAGTATACAGGTTCACCTGTAGATTCCATTGCTAAAATCTTATAGAAAATTCCAATCATTTTTCAGGGAGTATATAGTTGGCACCCTATAGCGTGTAGCTCTGCAGATTTAGAAACATCTAAAATAAACTAATAAACCTTGCCCCTGCTCTGCCAGCCCCAGGCTATTTGTGCAATGATGGAACACAATAGCCGTGCAGGCCCCCTCCCCCAATTCCCTATGCTTTGGAGAAGAAAAAAAGATGTCTTTTTTAAAATTTTTTTAGGCATCACTGCCCTCAGGTGGTGGGAGGAGGAGGAAAAAAATATTTAAAAACAAAGAGGGGAGGAGAAGGGAAGGAGGAGAGGAGGAAAAGAGGGGGAGGGGAAAGAGGAAGAAGAAATAGGAGGAGGAGGAGAAGGAAGAGGAAGAAGAGGTAAACAAAGTGTCCTATGCAGACACTATAGTGGCCTGGTGCCTGACACCTCTCTGAATAATCAGGACCCCTGGGGAACTGGAGTGGGGGGCACTGTCCAGGCCCTGGTCCAACAGCTTCCTATTTGCACACACCTTTCCAGGGCTGAGGAGAAGTGGCCCTTGACTGGATATAGTTCACTCAGATGTTTTTTCTTCCAGAGTTCAGGGTTCCAAGTTTTTGTTCTGTGTTGGTTTTCTCTATTCTTGGTGCAGAAGGTGTCTATACTGCTTTTGTCTGGGCAACCATGCTAAACCGGAGGGGCCATTTTATTCTTTTTTAAGATAGTGGCTGTGGTAGTTATATGATTATCAATTTAAGGATTAAGCGTGTAGGGGTGCAGTCTAGTCTGTCAATCAGATCATAGCCAATGAGGCCTCTGTGTGCCTCTTCTCCTGAGAGTCTGGGAGAATCCTGATTTTCCTCTTTGGAGGTGGGAGACACTTCTCTCTCTTTGCTCACTCCCTGTGAGACATCCCGGAGGAGAAGGCACAAGGACCTGCCCTGATGCATCCAGAACCCTGGACCTGGAGAAGCCATGTGAAGACTCCTGTCAGCACGGAGATGCTGACAATGCCACTGGAATGACGAGAAGTCCCACCTGCTGGCCTATGATCTTCTTGCACTCAGCATCATTGCATGTGGTTCGTGAGTCTGAAGAGGACTCTATAGATGACTGTCAGACTGACCGCAAACTTATAAACCTGATCTGGACTGGGCTGGGCTGTTTTCTCAATGTTCAATTGCTGCTGTATATGCAACTCTCCGTTATGTACATGAGTGTCTCCGTGAACTTGCTTCTCTAGTCTGCCCAGACCAACACGGTGGCTGTTAGCAAAGTTTCCTTACCTTCTTTGGAATAGGTGGAACTTCTTCATATACACGAGGAGGCTCTGTTAAAAAGAAAAATTAGTAAAAGTGTTTTCTTTTACATCAAAAACAAACTTTCCTTTTCTGTATACCTACACCAGGTGCCCTTCACAAGAAAGATGAGGCTTTCTGCTTCAGGAACGATGCACGGACTCAGAGACTCACCTGGGCAGTTCCACTTTTGTCCTCTAGGGCCGCTAAGAGTCAGAACCAACTGGATGGCGGTGAGTTTGGTTGAGTTTTGTTGTCATTCTTTTTTAAACACTGGCAGAATACTTCTAGTGTGTGGCCACGCAAGGGCAAATAGCTCTTTAAATCTAAAATTTAAACTAGTAAAAATGGGGAGACTGGGGAAGTTGTACATGAACAAAGAAGAAGGTAGAATAAAATATGCAAAAAAAGTGATATTTCAGATCCATCCACCAAACATATAAAAAAATAGATTTAGATTACATGTTGCTAAAAGTCAGGAGGAAACGCAGCTAGTCGATGGTAGGTTCGGGATTAAGGAAAGACTAACATAAAAGGGTCTAATGAAATAAGGCCAATTCAAATGAGTCTATTGGGAAGTTTTATTCTTAATTTCTTCATCACTGGCTTTGGTCCCTTTACTATAAAAATGAAAATAAACATTCCTCAGTGAACTATGAGGGTTTGTTATATAAGTAAAATGCCAAGATCATAAACCAAACTCATTGCCATCACATCTGTTCTGACTCGTACAGACCCCCGGGGACAACGGCCCCTCTGGCTTGCTGAGACTCCAGCTGTTTACCAGAGTAGAAAGATCCCTCTGTCCCTCCTACAGCAGCTGGTGGCTTCCAACTGCTGACCTTTGAGTGAGCAGCCCAATGTGTAGACACAACAGTATCAGGTTCTAGACCATAGTTATTAATAAATGTTAGCTACGGCATTGAGACTAGAGAAATGTAGCCTACAAGGAAAACAGCTAATAAGAGTATTATTCAAATTTAAGTACCAACCACTAAATTCAATCAATGATGAAGAAATTTAAGAATTCTACTAGTTTCTGCAGTCTGAAATTGATCAAACCTGACTTCAAGATGCATTGATAATTTCCTGTGATTAGAATTTGAAATTTAGAAACAAGGAGGGAGCACTGGCATTGAAAAATCTGGTCTCGGTGCTAAAAATGAAGTCAGAGGTCACAAGATAAACTTTCTCCAAGGCCACTGCTGCTTTATTTTAACACACAAAGGCAGTGATACACGTGGACTTTACCAGCTGCATTACACGGCAATCAAATTGATGATATCCATGGGAAGAGAAGATGGTGAAGTTCAATATCCTCAGCCAAACCGAGGCCAGGTTTGATTGTGGAAGGATGACAAACGTTAGTGGTTGCAAGATGGACTGTGATTGGCCAGGTCAGCAGCTCAAAGTGACGAGCTGCTCCTTGGGAGAAAGTGAGGGCTTTCTGCCCCAAAGAATTAAAAATCTCAAAATTACCTTGTGCTATAGGGTTTCTTTGAATCAAATTTGATTTGATGGTAATAAGCGAGTTCACGTTGAAGCTGAAGAAAATGCGGAGACAGTCACAAGAGCCAAGTCTCACCTTGAGTACCTCCCCCTTGAGTTTATTGACTCATCAACTGAACACTTATGGTAGAAGACCAGATGAGGTATGGGAGGAAATCAAGAACACCATATACAAAGGAAGCAAAAGGTCATGGAAAATATAGTGAAGAAAGAAAAGACCACAGCGGATTTCAGAAGAGACTCTTCAGACTTGTTGGTGAATACAGAGCAACTAACCCAAATGGAAGAAAGGTTGAAGTGAAAGCATTGAGCAGAAAATTTCCAAAGACAGCTTGCGATGACAAAGCAAAGAACTAAAATGAAATGTGCAAAGACTTGGAGTTAGAAAAACAAAAGGGAAGAGTATGCTTCACATATCTCAAGCTGAAAGAATTACAGAAGAAGAAAGTCAAGCAATGAGTCAGAATGTTGGAGGATCTGATGAGCAGAACATTGCAGGAAGCATCAGAACAGATGGAAGGAATACGCAGAGTCATGGCACTATAAAGACTTAATCGACATTCAACAATTACCAGAGGTGGCTTATGGTCGAGAACCAATGGCACTGGAGAAAGAAGTCAAGCTGCACTGAAGACATTAGAGAAAAAGAAGGCTCTAGAAATTGATGAAATACTAATCAAAAAATCTCAACAAACTGATAAAGCATTGAAAGCACTCACCAGTCTATGCCAAGAGCGCTGCAGGATTTTGGGCCAACTGATTGGAAGAAATGCCTATTTATGCCAATTCTAAAGAAAGGTAACCCTAAAGTATGTGGAAATTACTAAACAATAAAATTAATATAACATGCAAATAAAATTTGATGCAGTTAATTTAAAACTGTAGAGCTCACAGAAAGCTGTCAGACGTTCAAGCTAGATTCAGAAGAAGATGTAGAGTGAAGGGTATCATTACTGATATCAGACGGATCTTAGCTGAAAGAGAACATAAAAAAGAGATTTACTTGTGTTGTATGGACTATGCAAAGGCATTCAACTCCGTGGAATCCATCAAACTGTGGATAGCCTTGTGAAGAATTCTAGACCAATTCATTATGCTCTAGAAGAACTGGAACACAGAACAAGAGGCAGTCGTTCAAACAGAACAAGGGGAATCTGCATGGCTTAAAATCTGAAAAGTTGTGTGTCAAGGTGGCATCCTTTCACTCTCTAGCCAAGCAGATAATTTCAGAAGTTAGACTGGATAAAGAAGAACAAGTCCTCAGGACTGAAGTAAGACTGAAGAAGTCTTAAGAATGATGATCAAACACTAGAGCCTTTCATCTATTAGGAAAACCAAACCCTCACAACTGTACCAATAAACAACACCATCATAAACAAAGAAAATATTAAAATTGTCAAGTATTTCATTTTATTTGCATCCATAGTCAGCATTTATGGAAGCTGCAGTGAAAAAATCAAGGAATGTAGTGCACTGGGAAAATCTGCTGCACGATGGTCTTTACTTAGTGAAAAAATACTTTGTTCTATTAAACTTGCACTCCATGATGCTCACCTTCCTGATACAATCACTGAAGACAAAGCAGATGCATAAGCACATGTGGTAGAGAAAGCTGATGGTGCCAGACTATCAAAAGATATAGCATCCTGGGTCTTAAACACTTGAAGAGAAGTAAGCGGCCATGTAGCTTAGAAGCAACAAAGTCCACATGGATGAAGCACACCAGCCTGTGTGATGACGAGGTGTTGATGGGATCAGATACCAGACATCAAAGAACTAAAAACCATCATTGTGAATAGGGGGAGTATGTACAGAGTGGGGACCCAAAGCCCCTCTGGAGGTAACTGGTTATCCCCTTAGAGAGAAGACATGGGGAGAAGATGAGCCATTCAGAGGGTAGTGTAGCAATGATGAAATATACAATTTTCCTCTAGCTCTTAAATGCTTCTTCTCCCCCACTCTCATGATCCCAATTATACCTTACAATCTGGCTAGACCAGAGGATGTACACTGGGACAGATAGGAATTGGAAGGTGAGGGAGGATGGGGGAACCAGTTATGGACAACAATGAAGTGGGTGAAGGGAGACATCGAACAGTGTAAGACAAGAAAAATAATAATAATTTATAAATTATCAAGGGTTCATGAAGGAGGGAGGGTGGGGGAGGGAGAGGAAAAATGAGGAGTTGATACCAAGGGCTCAAGTAGAAAGCAAGTGTTTTGAGAACGATGATGGAAACAAATGTACAAATGTGCTTGACACAATGGATGGATGTATGGATTGTGATAAGAGTTGTGCATGCCCCCAGTAAAATGATTAATCAATACATAAATGTTAAGGATGAAAGATATCACTTTGAGGACTAAGATGGACCGAACCCAAGACATATTTCCAATCATCTCATATGCATCGAATGAATAAGAGAGACAGGAAAAATGAAGCATTTGTTACGATCTTGAAAAATATTGAAAGTACCATGTACAGCCAGAAGTACAGTCTGTCTTGGAGGCACCAGAGCTAGCATGTCCTTTATAAGTATGGATGGTGAGGCTTTGTCCCATGTACTTTGGACGTGTGATCAGGAGCAGGTGACACCTTGTTCTATTGTGCACAGCGTTGCTGTGAGGTAGAGGACATGCGCAGGCACCTAACAGCAGCAACAACAACACAAATATATGAACAGACTTGACGACTAACAACAACAACGAGAAATATATACAAAGAGTCGGTGGACATTTTGCTTTATCTTTCCCTACCTTTAACCACAGACTTTGGAAAAGCCCTTAGTATATACGAAGCTATTATTATTGTTGTAGGTCTGGAGACAGATCCAACAGATAGCAACTCTGCCCCTGCAGGGTGTACTAAGCCCTGATGGCACATTGACTGGAGGGCTCGCCTGCGAACTGAAAGACCTGCGGTTTGAACCCACCAGCTGGTGCCGCCGGAGACAGACGTGGCTGCTGACTTCTGTGAAGACCACCGCCCTGGAAACCTTACGGGCCAGCCTTATCCTGTTGGCAGGACATGGGGGCAGTGGGGCTCTACCCTGGCAGACTCCCACATCTTTCTCTTTGGAAGGGTCTTGGTTAGCAACCAAGCACTTAGTCAAGGCTAGAGGTTGGAAGAATATCAGGAGAAAAGGAGTCACTGGATCCAATGCTATTCAAAATAAACAGCTCAGATAATTGGAGGGGGTGGGTGGGGGGAGAGAAAGAAAAGTGAGAGAGGAGGAGGAAGCAGTTCCGGCTGGGATGGATGATTCCCAGGCAGTGGGATATGAACAGACCCAGGCCTGATGTCCTCTGGGAAGTAGAAGTGGAGAGAAGGCAGGTGGAGCCTGAGGCAAAAAAAAAAAAATCTTACAAGGATAAATGGTTATCTCACACGGGAAGAATTCAAGGTTTAAGATGCAGACATATGAATCTTTCACTTGTTTGTTAAGTGATGCTCTTAACAGACAGCTCTTCAACAAGATAGCATGAACAGTGTTTTTCACAAATTAAATGTCTTTAACGAATCTATAATTAATTAATGTATTTAGTAAGTTCTTGAATTGCATTTTCTCTGCTAATTTAGTTCTCTCTCTTTCACACACACACACACACACACACATCCCTCCATTAAAGGAGTAGTTTACCATCTTCAACAAAATATTTTTTACAGATAATAGTTAAAATTTAACTTTTTCTTGTCCTTTAAAAAATACTAAAAAACTGTAACTAAAAAAAAAAAAAAGTCATATTCATCCAAGTCTTTCCTTTTAAAATGTTACAAATACTATAACTAAACCTAAGCTATAATAAAGTACATTTTTAACTATAATAGAGTACATATTTATCCTTAAAAATCATTTTATTGTGGGCTCTTACAGTTCATCACAATTCATCCATCCATCCATTGTGTCAAGCACTATTGTACATATATTGCCATAATCATTTTCAAAAATTTTCTTTCTACTTGAGCCCATGGTATCAGCTCATTACCTCCTTCCCCTCTCCTCTCCCTCCTGAACTCTTGATAATTTATAATTTTTCCCCCAAGACTTACACCTTCACCCACTTTTCTGTTATTCATCTCCCTGGGAGGGGATTATATGTAGATCATTGTGGTTGGTTCCCCCTTTCTGCCCCCACCTTTCCTTTCCCCTCCTGTATCACTACTTTCATTATTGGTCCAGTGGGGTTTAATCTGTCCCAGATTCCCTGTGTTTCCAGTTCTTATCTGTACCAGTGTACATGCTCTGGTCTAGCCGGATTTGTAAGGTAGAATTGGGGTCATGATAGTGGGGGGAGGAAGCATTAAAGAACTAGAAAAAAGTTGTATGTTGCCTCAGTGCTACACTGCACCACTGCCTCACTGGTCTCTTCCTTGTGACTGTAAGGGGAAGTCCAGTTATGTACATATTGGCTTTGGGTCTCCACTCCACAATCCCCCTCATTCACATTGATATGATTTTTTTGTTCTGGGTCTTTGATGCCTGATACCTGATCCTATTAACACCTCATGATCACAGAGGCTGGTGTGCCTCTTCCATGTAGGCTTAGTTGCTTCTCTGCTAGATGGCCAATTGTTTATCTTCAAGCCTTTAAGACCCCAGACACTATGTCTTTTGATAGCCAAGCATCATCAGCTATCTTCACCACATTTGCTTATGCACGCATTTTGCCTTCAGTGATCATGTTGGAAAGATGAGCATCAACAGAATTCTGGATTCTTAGAACAAAGTGTTCTTGCATTGAGGGAGCACTGGAGTAGAGGCCCAAAGTCCATCTGCTACCTTAATACTTAACATATAAATATATGTACATAGGTCTATTTTCAATCACTATATAGAATATATTTGCATACATGCATGCCTGTATTTAGACTTCTATAAACGTCCCATGTCTCCTAGTTCTTTCCTTTTTTTTTCTTTTCCTTTTTTCCTCTATTTCCTTTTACTTTCTTCTTATCCCACTATCATGCTTGGCCTTAATTTGACTTTCAGTAATTCCTCTAGACTACATTGCTCTCAACCATGCTGCACCAAGCATTCTATGCCCTCCTCACCATCGATTGTAGATCACTTTTTTTCTCTTGTCCCTGGGTTTGTTGATAGCCTCCATCCTTTCACCCAAACTTCCCACTCTCCCATGTCACTGGAGAACCTTTGGTCCCATTCTTTTATCTTTAGATTGCTTATCCTGCCTATATTATCTAGATAGACATGCAGTGACAATAATAAGCACAAAAACAAGACAAACCAAAACAACAACAACAAAAAGCAATGACAAAAAAGAAAAGCCTATAAATAGTTCCAGGTCTAGTTGTTGACTTTCAGGAGTGTTTTTTGGTTGAGTCTGATGGGGTGCCACTCCTTGGTCCCAGTATCTATTTTTGGTATTCCCCCAGGGACTTCATTGCTTTGCTCCCCTTCCTGCTCGACACATTTATCCTTTAACAAATGAAAGTCCACTTAAGTCAAATCACAATTTTTTGTGATATAACTACCTTGATTTCAATTACCTTATTAATAGGTACAGATAAAATTAATAACATTGGGTTTTTAACCTGGTTTTTCTAACTTCTCTTCCACTGGAATACTAGGTGGGGTTTCAGGTTCTTCTTCTGTGACACTACTTTCCTAGAAACAAAGCAAAGAAAAATTAATTGGGAAAAGTTCGAAGAGATAAAGTTTTCCTTTGCCTTTCTAACTTACTTTAATGAAATAGACGTTAGTCTTTTAATTTACAAAGAGCAGAAAAAAGATGAGTTTGTGAAAAATGTAATTCAAATAGTACTCCTAAAAAGGAAATCCAGACTATTTCCTTGAATATGTTATAAGGAGGGACCAGGTCTTGGAAGAGGACACCATGCTCGGTCAGGTTGGGAGTCAATGAAAAAGAGTAAGAGCCTCAATGAAATGGAGTTGCAAGCATGGGCTCAGACAGCCAGGACTGGGCAGTATTCAGAATAGGCAAACAGAGAGGGAAGATAAGGTACATTAGTTGTTGCCAAGGGCTGTTAGGGAATAAAGGAGTGGAAATTGCCAGTTTTCTGCGTGGGGTAATGAGATGTTCTAAAGCTATTTGTGGTGATAGACGTGCCGCGCTGGGAATATAATGAAGGTCACTGAGTTGTCCACTTAACATGAGTAACTTGTGGGGTGTGTAAATGAAATGTCAAAAAATCTGTTACTAATGTAATCTTATAAATTATTAATCAGCATTTATGAATATTGTGTTTTAAGAATAAGAACGTACACTGACCAACGAATAGTATTGTATATAGAGAAAACAAATAAGTATCTGACCATGACTTTATTTGTTATCATCCCTTTTAATAAAATATTTCAGACTATCTATGGAACAATGCATTAGGTCAATTACCTCAGAGTCTTTTTGTTCTGTTGTTGGGCTAAGAAGTTTTTCTAAATAGTTAGATTTTTCTGCCCATGTATTAAAATTTCTGTATTCCTTTTTAATTTTTTCCAACCTGAAGAAAGAAAAAATAAACTGTAGATAAAAAAACAAGTGATAGAAGAGTAATATGATAAGATTTGTAGAAAAATTATATGATTTTGCTTGTAAACATTTCACAAAGGGGCAGATCAACAATATATTGTTAAGAGATATTGTAGCAGTTAATCAGAGGAGGAAGAGCAGAACAGAGAGATGTAGATACAAATTATTTTTGATATTAATGGTGCTGTATTATTTAATCTCAATCACAAATATGTAGACATTGACTTTACAGTTCTTAAGTAATGTAGGTATACATGTCTTAGAAGCTTCACTGTATATTAATCTTATTTTAAATATAAACACACTTTATATAAATAACCCCACAGGTATATAATATCGTTCAAAACGAAATGTTAAAAAATATTTTGTTAAAGAACTTAGTTCCTAATTTGAGAAACTGTAAAAGCCTTGATTCCCCTAAAACTATACTTGACAAGAATTTAGTGCAAACTGAAACTTTAAGATAAATCAACCATGAAGAAGGCACATAACCCATCCCTCCTCTTCCAGTTTGTCAGTGGAGTGACTTGCAGATTATTATATGTGCCAACAGTATTTTAAGTCACCCCTGGAGAACAAGTTTCAGCTGAACTTCCAGACTAAGAGCAGATGAGGAATCTGGAAGAGTGTCTACCTTTGAGGGATTACCAATGAAAACTGTGTGTAGAGCAGCAGGACATCATCAGGTACAAGGAGGAGCCCAACAGGTTGGAAGGCATTCAAAATATGACATAAAAGTTGTATCCTCAGCTGAGCCCCAGTGGCACAGTGGTTGTGTGCGTGACTGCAGCCCATAGTGTTGGTGGTTCAAATCCAGCAACAGCTCTCCAGGAGCAAGGCTGGGCCTCCTACTCCCACCAGGGCAGTGATGCAAAAGAAAAGTTGCATCCTCAAAATAGAATTGATCTTAAAGCTATGTATAAAGTAAAGTTTGAGGTATCTTCATTTGCTGTCAGACAGGACTCAAAACGAATACAAATAGCTGTAATCATCCATTAATAATAAGAAAGTGGAATACAGAAAGTATAAATCTAAGAAAATTGGAAGTCAAAAAATAAAAGATCAATATCCTAGGTATTAGTGAACTGAAATAGATCGATATTAGCCATTCCAAGTCAGGCAAACAAAGAAAATGTTCTAAAACTAATTGTGGTGGTAATTGTACAGTTATTCTTGGGTTGTTGATAAAAGGTATTCACAATGACAAAATTCAATCCCGAGATCTTGGCTTCATCTCTAACACCAAGATCAGATTTCTAATGACTATTCCTTCCTCTGTTCCCCAACAGTGACATTTAATTCAAATGTCATACAATTCAATAGTTCAATCACATCATGACAAATTGTACAATCATCACCACAGACAGTTTGAGAACATTTTCTTCATCCATGTACTCATTATTAACTTCCCATTTCACCCCAACCTCCCATGCCATACCCTTGAATATCTTCCTCTGTTTCCAACTTTTTCATTCCAGTTGCCAATAATGATCGATGCATCTTGATTGCATATTTCAGAATGAAAACATCTCTAGAATTCTTCAACTACATCACTAGCTCTTGTGGCTGGTGCATAAATTTGAATGATGGTTGTATTGACTGGATTTGCTTGACTTCATCCATCCACGTCCCTATGGTCAACTCTACTTTGAAAAGGCAGCTCTTTTTCAGTTCATATTGAGTGCCTCTGACTGGAGGGGCTTATCTTTTTTTTTAAAAAAAATACTTTTACCAGGGGTTCTTATATCTCTTTTCACAATCCATACATTCCTCCAATGTATCAAGCACATTTGCACATATACTGCCAACATCATTTTCAAAGCATTCTCTTCCCACTTGAAACCAATATCAGCTCCCCATTTCTTCCCCCTCTCTCCCCTACCCACCCTCCCTTATGAACCCTTGATAAGTTATAGATATCTTACATCAATCTCTGTTGCCCCTTTCCACTTTTCTGTTGTTCATCCCCCTTGGAGGGGCTTCTAATTGATCCTTGTGATTGATTCCCCTTTTCTCTCTACTCTCTCCGCTAATCCTCCTGGCCTCTCTACTCTCCTTGTTGGCTCAGAGGGGTTTATCTATCTTGGATTTCTTGTGTTGCAGGCTCTCATCTATAGCAGTGTGCATGCTCTGGTATAATCTGATTTGTAAGGTAGAATTGAGG
>PVJH01037645.1:0-18383 GCA_004026705.1 Nesogale talazaci | reverse complement strand
CATATTTTTCCCTCTGAAGCATGGTTCCTCTGAGCCCACCACTCCTGCTCCCATACAGTTTGAAGCTGGGCAGAAGCCCTGGCGGCGGCATGGTTCAGAGCCGGGCTGAGAGTACAAGCTGCTCCCAGAAAGAAAGATGGGGCTCTCTATGTCTGTACAGTTATAGTCTCAGAACCACACACAGCAGTTCTACCCAGTCCCCTGGGGTCACTAGCAGTCAGCATGGACTCAATAGAAGTGAGTTTGATGGAAGGGACTTGGATGGAAGTGAGTTTGGTTTGGGGGTTGGTTCCTGGAAGCCAGAGTGGTCACCGTCACCCTTTCAAACTGTGTTCAGTTTGGCAGTTTTGGCAGTTCTGTTTTGGCAGTTCTTGCTGCACCTTGTCCTACTGATGAGTCCCTCTGTGCTTCCTTGCAGTCCTTTCCTCCCTTCTACTCTGTTGTCAGCCTGTGTTTTAACGTCTCTCTCCGCACTCCATCCCTGAGGGCACCGTGAGTTTCTAGCTGGGCTACTGATTCCGTGGTCACAGGTTTTGAGACCACCAGCCTCTTTAAGACAAGGCGCTCCTGTGAAGAGTTACAGCCTCAGAAACCCAAGGCAGTGCGCTTCTTGTTTTCCGTCTCCTCTCTCTCCACACCCATAGATTGGTGGAAAGAACTGGATCCATGTTGGAAAGCACTTTTATTTCTTCGCGATTTTAAGGTGGTTTTGGATGATAAGGAGATTTGGAATCAGAACTGCTGTTCTTCAGCGCCAATGGTTTCAACAAGCTTGTTTTTTGTTTGTTTTTTTGGGGGGGCATCACTGCCCTGGTGGTTGGAGTAGGAGGCCCAGCCTTACTTCTGGAGAGCTGCTGCTGGATTTGAACCTCCAACCCAGTGGGCTGCAGTCTCGCACTCAACTACTACGCCACCGGGGCTCAGCCCAACAAGCTCGTTTTTATGGCCCAGAAACATGGCAGCATTTACCGTGTTTCCCTGAAAAGAAGCTCGACCCGTAAAATAAGTTGTAGCAGGATTTCTAAGCATTTGCGCAATGTAAGCCATACCCCAAAAATAAGACCTCGTGATAGGTGTGGCTGGGCAGCGTACCGGCGGAGCGGTCACAGAGACAGGCAGCCCTCCTCTGCCCCATCGTGACAGCTGCTGTCTTGGAGGTGACCCGAGAGGTGCGGGCAGCCCCAACCACAAGGTCGGCTCCCCTTTCTGGTGCGGGTCATTCTGTGCCTGCTGCCAGCTGAGGCTCGGAGGGAGACACAGACGGTGACGTGAGAAGCAGGATGCTCTGCTTCAGGTAGTGGTGGGGAAAGGAGTCACTCTGTGGCTGTCCTTTCACTCAGCACTGTGGGTCGATGTTCCAGAAGAAGCCGACTTAACTGTATTCCAATACATGTAGATTGTTGTACCATACTTAATAAAAATAGGACACGCCCTGAAAATAAGCCATAGTGTGTCTTCTGTGAGGAAAACTAAATAAAAGGCAGTGTCTTGCTTTTGGGGAAACACGGTCATCATGACGTTGCATATCAGTGGTCATAAACGGGAGCTGGAGTGAAGCGTTGTGAGTGGCAATAAGTTTAGCAAAGGGAGCACATTGCAAATCTGTGGCTTTAGTTGGTATCATTGAATTGAAAGCACGCATCAGACGTGGGGAAAGTACCACTCACTTTTGGCAAGGTGGGGAACAAGACCATGAATGCTTGCTGTTCTTGCGGCTGCTCTTCAAAATAACTTTGGTGATCTTGGTCAAGACAATAAACCATGAAAGAAAGAAAATCCTTTATACAAAGGTTAAAAAGAAATGAGCATCATTTGCAAAAAATATAATCTTTAAAAAGCTACAAATTCTTTCTGACTTAAGCCCTTAGAATCAGCGCCACTTTTTCCCTTCCCTCTCCCACACTCCCAACTTCATGAACTCTTTCTTGATTTAAATCATTTTATTGGGGCTATATAGCTCTCAGCACAAGCCATACATCCATTCATGGTGTCAAGCACATTTGTACATATGCTGCCGTCGTCCATTTTCAAAACATTTTCTTGGGCTGAGCCCCGGTGGCATAGTGGTTGTGCGCGGGACTGCGGCCCACTGGGACGGAGGTTCAATTCCAGCAGTGGGGCTGGGCCTCCTACTCCCACCACCGGAGAGCAATGATGCCCACAAAAAAAAAATAATAATAATAATTTTGGGCTGAGCCCCGGTGGCGTAGTGGTTGTGCGCGGGACTGCGGCCCACTGGGACGGAGGTTCAATTCCAGCAGTGGGGCTGGGCCTCCTACTCCCACCACCGGAGAGCAGTGATCCCCCCCACCAAAAAAAAAAAAACAAACATTTTCTTTCTACTTGAGCCCTTCTTATCAGTTCATTTTCCCTCCCTCATGAATGCTTGACAAATTATTGCTATTTTCATATTTCCACTGTCTGCTTTCTCCTTTCACCCATGATTCTATTGTCCATCCCCCTGAGGAGAGGGGGTATATGTTGAGTATTGCTTCCCCCTTCCTCCCCCCCCCCCACTCCCCCGACACCTTCATACTATCGCTACTCCCATTACTGTTCCTGAAGGGTTGATCTGTCCTGGATTCCATGTGTCCAGGGCTCTTATCTATGCCAGTGTACATGCTCCAGTCTAGCCAGATTTGTCAAGTAGAACGGGATCATGGCAGTGAGCGAAGGAAGCATGAAAGAACGAGAGGAGTGTTGTGTGTCTCATCTGTGCTATACTGCACCCTGGGCGACTCGTTTCTTCCTTGTGACCCTTTTGTGAGGGGATCCCAGTTGTCGACGAGAAGCCCTGGACCTCCACTCCAACCCTTCCCCTTCGCATGGATAAGATTGTTTGTTTTGGCTCTCCTGATGTCTGACACGTGATCCTGTGGACGCTCACTCATCAGACAGGTGGACTCAGGGAGAAAGAAAATGCTTTGAAAATAATGGTGGCAACATATGCACAAATGTGATTGATACAATTGATCTGTGGATTGTGGCAGGAGCAGTCAGAGCCCCCAATAAAATGATAAAGCAGCAAAGCGGACCCCAGCTGAGGTGAGGTCTCCACTATCAAAGGGTCCCCCCAAGGGTTTTTTAAAAGATATAGATAGAGATACCTTAAACTGGGTTTGTCCGTATTTTCTCATTGATGATCTTGATAGGTCTAGGACTTCAATGTGGGTCTCTAATCCGTCTTGCATCCATGCTTGCACATGCGGCGAGGTATGAGTACTGTTTCATTTTTCTGCAGATATAGATCCAATTTTTCTGAGCACCATATTTTGAAGAGGGTGTCCTACTCCCAATGAATACTTTTTGGTTCTTTGTCAAAAATCGGTTGTCTGTAGCTGGAAGATTTTATCTCAGTGTTTTCTACCCAGCGATTTCTGCCCCATTAATCTACGTGTCTATCATACTGCAACTAGGCTTTTTTGACAGTCACTGTGTTTGAGGGTCAGAGGTCTGGTAGTGCAAGATCTTCTACTTTCCTCTTCTTTTTGACAAGTTCTTTGCTTATCTGAGGTCTCTTCCCTCTCCATCCATAGCTGGCAACTTGCATTCCCATTTCTTTAAAGAACGACATTAGGATTTGGATCAGAATTACCTTATATTTATAGATTGCTTTAGATAGTATTGACATCTTTATAACATTAAATCTGCCTGCCATGAACTCTATTTCTTTGAGCAGACTAAAGGAATTATGATAGTTACATAATTTCATAGCAACTTGACATATAAAAGTGTAGGGGTGGAGGGTAACCTGTCAATCAGATCACAGCCTGATGGCGACTCCTTGTGGGCATAGCCTTCTCATAAGGAGGGTTCTGGAAACCTGACCTCTTTCTCCGATTTCACCTTCCTGCTGTCGAACCATGCTGGGACCGACCAGATCCCTAGAGATGCCTCCACTGCCATTGGATCTACGGGACTTTGTGCATACGCCTGCACGCTGTATCATTGCATGTAGCTTCGTGAGTCTGAAGAGGGACTTGTGGACTCATATCGGATTTGTAAACTTGACCTTGACTGAGCTGGGATGTTTTCTTGAAAGATAATTACTGCTTGATATAAAGCTCTTATGTTAGTCCGGGTGGATGAGAGAAACAAATTCATAGCCTCTCATGTGCATAGCAGAAAGAACTTTTTTTTTTTTGGCATCACTGCTCTCCGGCGGTGGGAGTAGGAGGCCCAGCCCCACTGCTGGAATTGAACCCCCATCCCAGTGGGTCGCAGTCCCACGCACAACCACTACGCCACCGGGGCTCAGCCCCAGAAAGAGTTTTTTATAAAAGAGCAACTGTATAATGAGAATACATCCTAAACCAGTCCAGCTCAAATCCCTAATTTAGCCCATATACCCAATACTAGTCCATAAATTGCACTTGAGACTCACACAGCACATGCTATGATGCCAAATGCAAGAAGATCACAGGCCAGAAAGTCTTGTCGACCCAGTGGCAGTGGAAGCATCTCAACAGTGGTACAGGTTCCCACGTGTCTCCTCCAGCTCTCTGAGCGTCTCAACAGCATGAAAAAGGAAGGCGGAGAAAGTGGGTCTGGCCTTCTGTGAGCCCTCTATCTCCGTCACGCTTCCAAAAGAGATCATCAAGCTACGACCTGACTGACAGGCTAGATTCCACCCCTTTGCTCAAGTTGACAAGAGATTATGTAACTGGCTGAGCCCCGGTGGCATAGTGGTTGTGCGCGGGACTGCAGCCCACTGGGACGGAGGTTCAATTCCAGCAGTGGGGCTGGGCCTCCTACTCCCACCGCTGGAGAGCAGTGATGCCCCCCCCCCCAAAAAAAAAAAAGATATTATGTAACTGACACAACTCTCTCTTAACGTAAAAAAAACCCAAACCTATAAATCCTTAGAATAAGAAAGTTCCTAACGGTTGCTGGATACAAGATGAACATGCAAAGAGAATGTAAGATCAATGTGCAACATGAAGTGACTCCCCTACAGCTGTGTGACAGCCGTTCTTGGCTTCTTGTCCTCCTCTTCTTCCTGGCTAGCAAGATTTCCAATTTCTATGTGGCAACCACAGGAGATAAACCAGGACCAATCTACACCACCATTATCATCCAGTCCCCTTTACCAGGTTCCCAGGAGAGCTAGTGAGCTACACACTCAGCTGCTAATAAAAATAGTCAGTGGGTTAAAATCGCCAATCACTCCCTGGGAGAAAGATGAAGTTATCTGTTCCCGTAGGGGTTTGAAATCTTGGGAACCCAATGGGACAATTTGACTCTGTCCTGAAGGGTGCCTACGAGTTGGGATTTACTCCCCGACTGTGAGTTTGCTTTTGGTTTGACCAGATTCTAACGTAACCAGAACCCCTTGCAGGCAGGGATGGCTATAGAACCCCGGCCTGCCCAATGACCTGCAAACAAAAGTAGGCTGGGCTGTTCCGGGGCAAGATTTTCCTTTTTAACAAATTTCCTCTGAGACTACAGTCCCTTGGCCCAATGCTTTACAAGACTGTAAAGATGACATGACATTAAGTGCATATCAAAATTGTCTATGAATGTCACATACTAAATAAATGTAAGATGTGAAAATGATTATAGGTACAGGTATAGAATCAATTGACCTAAGTGGTAAAAACTGGCAATGAGCTAAAGGAGCACCTTTAGAGACAAGGAAATCCCCTCACCATCCGCACATTTTCATTGCTGAGAGACTAAGAACTACCACTGAATTTTGCTTCTTGGGTAGCACCTCACCCAGGATGCACTACATATAATTCCACAGACACTGTGTGCTTATCCTGCCTGCACAGCTTTAAGGGCTAGACCAGATTATTTTCTATAAAGGACTGCAAAAGCGTAGGCTTTGGAAGTCACACAGTCACTGTCACAAGCACTTAGCTCATCATTCTGGCCACAAAATGGTCATAGATACCCTGTAATCAAATGGGTATGACTGCTAAGAACAAAGTTCTCAGTTGGAACCCACAAGATTCTCCCAGGGCGAAAGGTAAGACTTCCTGGTCCCCTAAAGATTTACAGCCTTGGGGGAGGACGGAGCAGGCGAGAGGGGAAAAAGAGGAGCTGATACCACAGGCGCCGTCAAAAGGAAATGTCCAGAAAAGAATAATGGCAACATCTATTCAAATATACTCGATACAATTGCTGTATGGATTGGTCTAAGAGTTGTACGAACCCCCAGTAAAATGATCTTTTAATAAAAAAAAAAAAGGTTTATAGCTTTGGAAACCCAAAGGGGCAATTTTCCTCTGTCTTCCGCGGTGGCTGTGCATCAGAGTTGACTTGGTGGCAGAGACTTTAGTTTTAGGTGTTCCAATAAAACTTTACGACGAAGGAGGCGATCGACTGGTTTGACCTCCTGGCTTGCTTTGTCAAGGGCCAGTTTTAGGTTAAAGGCTCTTCCCTGCTCTTGCTCTATGGGACTCATAGTTGGGATCAGTCCATTCAGCTTCTTATTACTATCTTCTCTGTCGTATTAATATTGCGACATTATGTAGTGTTTCACTTAAAAAAACCACAACACTTGCAAGACAATTTAACACACACATGCTCACCAAATTTGCTGGGGAGTAAGAAAGATCCATATATTTTTCTTTTCCTCCCTGATATTTTCTTGGTGCTGATTTGAAGGAAAAATAAATAAATAAACGGTGCTTATTATAATACAGCTACCAAAAAAAAAAAAAACCAAACCACACAGCTCCCCAAAATCAAAATCTACATTTCATAGATACTAGTTGAACACTCTCACTGCCATCGGCTTGCGTCTGACTCCTGGAGAAGCTCCAGAACAGGGGCGAATGGTCACAGTGGGTCCCGATGGGGCTCCCTCAGAAAGACTGACAGCTTTGAATTGCTGACCTAACTCGTTAGGCCACTTTAAAAAGTATTTGATGAGAAACCTTACTTATACTCCATTGTTCTTAACATCCCCAGCTCCTCTCATTCTCATTCCAACTCAAGGGAAGCATTAGGCACGTTCAAGACTTTGACTTCACAAAGGATGCTTGTGAAGAAAGGAAAGGCAGAGAGAAAGAAATGCACAGAGCTGAAAGGAAGCCGAGGAGCGAAAGCGTTCTGCTTTAGCTCAAATTCTGGCTTCTCAGAGGAGGAACACAACATACTTCCAGCCTTAGCGTGAGATGGGAAGTAGAGAGGCACGATACAGATCAAAGCCCCATCAAAAGACTGCACGCAAGACAGATTTGAATCTATCTATGGTTAATAATTAAGTTCCCTCCGTGAAGCCTGGACGTCTATGATACTCTCTAGTACACGATTGAAAATGCTCGGGGGGACACACAACAGAGGGCATTAGATCTAATTGGCAACTTCCAGACTATTTTATTCAGCTCAGATTAATGAAGAGTAGATATGACGAATGCCAAAAGGGAGACAATCGCAAGCATCCTGTGTGAGGGGAGCCTCAGTCTTTCCTTCCATACAATGGGGGGACACCTACCTGGTAGGATTGTTTTGAAGGTGGAAAACACTGTCCGCAGGGCACGTACCGCATTCTCGTTCAACATAGCTATTCAACCAAGTGTTCAGTAATGAAGAAAACTAAAATCTGTATGGAATATTTAGGAGATGCTCCTCAGCAGTTACAGAAGCCAAAGAACACTTCTCCCTCCCTGCCCAGGACGCACTGCGACCCTGTAGGACAGAGAAGTGTCCCCGAGAGGGTCTGAGGCAGCAACAGTTGATTGGAGCAGAAAGCTCTGCCTTGTTTCCAAACAACCCAACTCACTGCCTCTGTGTTGACGCTGAGTCACAGAAACGACAGGACGGGGTCGAACTGCTTCTGCGGGTTTCACTGTTTCTAGAATGTTCCATCTTTCTCGGAGCGGTTAATGGCTTCAAACGTCAGTGTGTAGCTTCTACTAAATGTTAAACTTATTTTAATTTTTGAGTATCATCACTTCCCATTAGAATAGGTTTTAAAGAATTATTCTGAGGCAGGGGAAAGAGGAGCTTCTACCAAGGTCTCAAGTAGAAAATATTGGGAAATGAGTATGGCAACATGTGCACAAATATGCTTGATATAAATGATGTATTCAATGCTATAAGAGCTGTAAGAGCCCCAACAGACTCACTGAAAAAAATAAAGTATTGTTCTGGACGCATTGAAGGGACCTGATGGAAGGACAAGTTTCCAGTTTACTAGCATTATGACTATGAACTCAGGCTGACCTCTTTCATCGTGTCCTCCCTCTAGTTAATCATTGACTCTCCCTCCCCCTCCACCCCCCAACCCCAGGACCAGAGAAAAACGTTCATTTTAGGGTGAAAACCTTTGCTGGACTTTTGGTCCAAGTGACTTCGCACAATATTTTTTCCTTTTGTGATTGACTAATTTCGTTCAGCATCATGTCCTGCAGGTTCAGGAAGGTCCTGACGTGGCTCACAGGTTTAGGGTTCGTCTCCAAAGTTGCCCGGCGAGTGACCCGCTCGTTGTGCGTCATGCACCGCCGTCTGTTCCTCCGTTCTCCTGTCGATGGGCAGCCGGCTTGTTCCCATCTTCTTGCCAGTGTGACTCGCCCTGCCATGAGCGCAGGCGTGTCTGCTATTTGTGCCGTGGGCCTGACATCTCTAGGATATAAACAAAGTAGTGGGAGTCCTTGCTGGATCACATGGTGTTTCTATTTCCAGCTTTTAAAGGCCATACCTTTTCCAGCAACGCCAAATAAAACCCAGACTCTTTTTTTTTTTTGGGGGGGGGGGCATCATTGCTCTCCGGCGGTGGGAGTAGGAGGCCCAGCCCCACTGCTGGAATTGAACCTCCGTCCCAGTGGGCCGCAGTCCACGCAGAACCACTACGCCACCGGGGCTCAGCCCAAAACCCAGACTCTTGCCCATGGAATTAATGCTGACTCCCGGTGACCCGCTGTGGGTTTCTGAGCCTGGGACTGTTTATGCGAATAGAAAGCCCAGTCTTTCTTCAGTGCTGCGGGTGGTTTTGAACTGCTGAGCAGGGTTCCTTTTTCAACAATGGCTACACCATATTATGGACTCACCGGACTCTCTTTATCCTTGCCACCACTTGTTGTTTTCTCTTTTCTTGAGCTGCTGCTCATGGTGGACGGGGATGAAACTCCATTGTTGCTTCTTTGACCCGCCAGCATTTCTTCATGTGCTCATTGTCTGTGAACTTCTACGTGAGCAGCCAATTAACGCCTTTAAAGTTACAGGTAACAATGAAAACACGATTGCTTTCCTCAGTTGGCCTCCTCCCCCTACGCACATGTCTGTATGATACGACTGATGAGTATCTTTGGGGGGGGCATCACTGCCTCTGGTGGTCGTGGGCGCTACCCAGTGTTGCTCCTGAGAGCCGCCGCTGGATTTGAACCGCCAAGCCCACGGGCCACAGTCCTGCACTCAACCACTTAAATGCCACCGGGGCTCAGCCTGACTGATGAGTATCCTGAACCAGAAGCAGAGGCATCTCTAGAAAAAGCTGAAGGAGTCATCCTCACTACTGAGACAAAATTGTTGTCTGTGGACAGGAGTCTTTCATCTTAAAGTTCTCAAAATCGGCTGAGCCCCGGTAGCATAGGGATTGTGTGCGGGGCTGCGGCCAACTGGCTTGGCGGTTCAAATCCAGCAGCAGCAAGGCTGGGCCTTCCACTCCCACCAGAGGGCAGGGATGCCTTAAAAAAAAAAAGTTCTCAAAATCATGCAGAGTTCTCTTATCAGCCTCAAACTTGTCATTGGACTCCTCTCCAACTTGTTGGAACCTTCACACAATTTAAAAACTTGATTTTCATCTTTCTTTTCATATGCATCCTCAAATAGCATTTCCTCGGCTCCATCTTCTTCCTTTTCATCAGCATTCTTCTGACCCCCTTTCCTCTGCATTTGCTTTGTCCTCTTGTACAGTCGACTCACATTTCTTCTTCCTTTTCATCTGAATCTTCAAATTCCCTCTCGGAACGTTCTTCATCAAACACTTTTTTAGAAGCGCTATCTTCAAATTCAGATGTTTCAAGTCGTCTTTTTCAAGGATATTTTCAAATTCTCTTTGAGTCATCCTCGTGAATTTTCTTCAAGGCCATTTAAAAAAATCACTTTATCGGGAGCTCGTACAATCCATCCATCCAGCCATTATGTCAAGCACATTTGTACATTTGTTGTCCTCATCAATTCTCAAAACATTTGCGTTCTACTTAAGCCCTTGGTATCAGCTCATTTCCCACCCCTGCTTCCCGCTACCTCATGAACACTTGATAATTTATAAATTATTATCTTGTCATATGGTACACTGTCTGATGTCTTCCTTTGCCTACTTTCTTGTCCTCCAGGGAGGAGGTTATATATAAATTCTTTCCTTTTTTTTTTTTTTTTGTGGGATTCACTGCCTCTGGTGGTCATGGGAGCCCACCCAGTGCCGCTCCTGAGAGCTGCCGCTGGGTTTGAACCACCAAGCCTGTGGGCCACAGTCCCGCACTCAACCACTTTCGCCACCGGGGCTCAGCCCTATATATAAATTCTTACAATCAGTTCCCCTTTTCTACCCCACCTTCCCTCTACCCTCCGCTATCACCACTGGTCCTGACGGGATCATCTCTCCTGGATTCCCTGAGTTTCTGGTTCCTGTCTGTACCAGTATCCATCCTCTGGTCTAGCCAGATTTGTAAGGTAGAATTGGGATCATGATAGTGGTGATGGGGGTGGGGGTGGGGGGACGACAAGGTAGGAGGAAGTATTTAAGAACTAGAGGAAAAGCTGAGCCCTGGTGGCGCAGTGGTTGTGTGTGGGACTGCGGCCCATTGGGATGGAGGTTCAATTCCAGCTCCACGGAGTAAAGGCTGGGCCTCCTGCTCCCACCACCAGAGGGCAGTGATGCCCCCCCAAAAAACAAACCAATGACAATAATAATGAATAAATAAAATAAAAACCTGTACATAGTTCAATGTCTGTTTATTGACCTCTAGGAGTGTCCTCAATCATGTCTGATGGGGTGCCATGCCCTGGCCCCAAAGTTTATCCTTGGCACTTGTGTTAGTCCAGATAAACTAGAGGAACAAATTTCAAAGCCACGCATATGGATATAAAGAATGGGTTTATATTCAAGGGGAACAGGACATTGAGAAAACATCCCAGCACAGTCCAGCTCAAAGTCACAAGTCAGATATTAACCCATATGCCTGAAATCGGTCCATAAAGTCTCCTTCTGACTCACGAAGTCATAGGTCAGTGGTTACAGAGTCCCAGCACTGGCAGGGGTCTCCCCGTGTCTCCTCGCTTCCAGGGCTCAGGGTCCATGAACAGCATCCCGTGGTGGTAGAAGCAACTCATCGCTGGCAGAGGGCTCCATGTGGCCGCCCCAGCCTCAGAGGTCCAGCTCCATCAGGGCAAAACCGTGTGGTCTCTTCACTGGCTACTCCAGCCTCCCAGATGCCGCCATTCTGTGTTGCCTGTGGTTAATCATCTCTGAAACTAACTCCCAACAACTGGGGAAGATAGCTTTTCATCTTCATGAGGGAATTTCCCAGGAGTCTCAGGTGAAAGCCATGCCCATACAGAGGCCTCATTGGCTACTCAATGGCTTTCTCCAGATTAACAGGCCAGACTCCACCCCTACATCTCAATCATAAAATTAACATAAGCACATGACCGCCATAGCACTCCCTCGGAACCTCTCTGCTCTGCTCCCCCCACTGCTCTGTGGCAAGCACGTAGAGTTTTGCTTCAGTGTGGTGGAGTCAGATGGAGCAAATTAACACTGTCTCTGATGTTGTCCCCTGGAGGTCTATGGGTCAGTGAGGGAGGTCGAGTCTCATAGTGGGGGCAGCCATGTGGTCCACTCTGCACAATGGCAGTTCTTGGCAGGAGGCCGTTTTCTTTTTATCATCTTTCTCAGAAGCGTCAGGTTCTCTTTTGAATCATCTTCATGATCTTTTGAAGGACTTTTATCTTCAGAATCCTTTGTGGGGGGCAACTTATAAAGGTTCTGTTACAGGCTATTCACTTGATCTTGAGTTTCTGCTTTGAAGGTCCTCTTTTCAGAACCGTTGCCTTCAGACTCTTTTCCAGGTCTGCTTTCCTCCCACCACCTTTCCTGACAACCGTTCTCATTTGCTTCCTGACATTTGCCTTGTTCAGCCTCTCTTTGGGGGCAGCCTTCTTTCAAGTCTTTATTGGAGTGGTTTTATTTAGCACTTTTGTCCCAGAAGGTTCTTACTTCAAATTCTTCCATCTTCTGTTTTTTCAAAATGCTTTTCATCTGCACCCCAAACCCTAGTGCCAGAGCTGATTCAGACTCAGAAAGATCTTGTAAGATTGTGTAGAACTGCCCCATAGGCTCCCAAGGCTGTCAATCTTCACAGAAGCAGCCTGTCTCGTCTTTTCCCCATGGAGCAGTTGGTGGGTTTGAACCATCAACCTTTTGATTAGTAGCTCAATGATGGACTCAATACAACATCAGGACCCTTCAAGTGTCATTTTGATTATGGTACTCATTAAAGAGAGGCCAGGGTGCTCTGAAAAATGCCTCACTCGTTAGAAAGCCCTGCTCTTTCAGAAGCACAGTGCGATTTGAATGTGTCGAAAGTCAGGATCATTGAAGCAAGCCTCCCATCATTTCAGCTTTTCCACTCTCTCTCACGGCTTCCTCCCTGTCTCATGCTTCAAAAGCCACCTAACCACCTTCCCTCCAGTGTCTGAATTCAGTAATCAACTTCCCCATGATCCTTGAAGGACCCAGAAGCCTCACCACCAAGAGAATGAGCTGCTTCATTTGACAAACTGAACAAACAAGGTCTTTTCTGATTTCATTGAACACCCAAGGACCATCCTCAAAATCTGCAAGCTGAAATATATTTTTGATGAAGACACATCGCTTGCAACACATCCGAGATGGTACGGCTTTCCTTTCAATCCAACGGTTTAGGTCGCCTAGACAGCTTCTCCTCGTGGTCTTTGCACTCTCTGGGCATTGCATTCCTTCTGCAGGAGCCTTGGTGGACAGTGGGTTACATGGTGGGATTGCTGGGCTGTTAACAACGGGTCCCTCCCTCTGCAGGAAACAATGAGGCTTTCTACTCCCATAAAATTTTTTTTTTTGGGGGGGCATCACTGCTCGCTGGTAGTGGGAGGAGGAGGCCCAGCCTTTGCTCTGTGGAGCTGGAATTGAACCTCCATCCCAGTGAGCCACAGTCCCGTGCACAACCACTACGCCACTGGGGCTCAGCCCCCATAAAATATTATAGACTTGGAAATTCCCAGGGGCCAGTTCCACCCTGCCCTAGAGGGTCATTTTGAGTCAGAATAAACTCAGTGTCAGGGAGTCTTCAGTTTTAACTGCTATGTTGGCATGTAACTTGTAGTCTCTGATTTCACTTTAGAGGAACCCTGCTGGCAATCGGCTATGTGCTGGGCTGCCAATCACGAGGTTAGCAGGCAGCAACCACCGGCTGCTGAGGTGTTCTCTTTCCATAAAGATTTATAGTCTCGGAATCTACAGCAGTAGCTCTTGTAGCAGTTGTCGTATAGGATGGTTTTGAGTGGGACTCAATTCAATGACAGTGAGTGAAATGACATCTCCATCCAAAAATTTGAATGCCAGCCCTACAGATGTTTCACACAGCAGCAAAGCCTACCTCCATTAAGCCTTCCTTGATAAGCTTGAAATTCTTCTGTTTGAGGCTCTCTCCGACCGATGTCAAATTTGGGCACTAGGGGGTCTATAAACTCATCTACTGTAATGTAAATCTGACACACACAGATCTGTAGTGCTGTCTTCAAGGTGAAACCATCCGGATTCGGCCTTCCTTTTTTCTCCCCCTTGCAGGGTGCAGTGGGCTGGGGTTTTTCCGCTGGAGAGGTTCCCCTGTTCTGCACCAGCACTGACGTGTTAAGGTGGCAGTACAGCTGGATGCTCTATCATTAGGTGGGGCGGTCATGTGCTTACATTAATGTCATGATTGAGATGTAGGGGTGGAGTCTGGCCTGTTCATCTGGAGATAGCCATTGAGTAGCCAATGAGGCCTCTGTGTGGGCAGGGCTTTCTCCTGAGACTTCTGGGAAATCTCTTGATATTTCTCTCGTGGAGATGAGAAGCTATCTCCCCAGTTCTTGGGAAGTCAGTGTCAGAGAAGATGAATTATGGACGAGACAAAATGGCAGCGTCCGAGGAGCTGGAGGAGAAGCCACATGGCCTTGCCCCGATGGGACCAGACCTCTGAAGCTGACGAAGCCACGTGGAGACCCCTGCCGGCGCTGAGTTGCTTCTGCCACCACTGGATGCTGTTGATGGACCCTGAGCCCTGGAAACGAGGAGCCATGGGGAGACCCCTGCCAGCACCAGGATCTGCACCCACTGGCCTGTGACTTCGTGAGTCGGAAGGAGACTTTATAGAGTGGTATTGGGCACATGGGCTAATATGGGACTTATGACTCTGAACTGGACTGGGTGGGGATGCTTTCTTAATGTCCCATTCCTCTTGTATATAAATTGTACCCTTCTATCCGGATGCATGTCTGCGAGTTTGTTTCTCTAGTCTACCCGGGCTAACACACTAGGGAAGTCCTCACTGGCCTGATAAGGAGCAGTGCAATCTTGGAACCACCCCACTTAAGCGGTTCCCCCTAAGAATCGGCTCCTCCCTGGGATCTTCCTGGGGCGGGGTTGGGGGGGGCCACCATCCGCCCTGGGTGTCTCCTTACTCCGCTTGCATCGGCAAAGGCCCACCGAGCTCCTGGTTGCTTCACTCCAGCCCCCGGCAGACGATGGAGCCGCGAGCGGACTGCGGGCCGGCCGGGCTCCGTGCCCCGCGCCCCGCTGGCCCGGGGGCTGCTCGCAGGCTTCCGACCCGGGCGCTGTGCGCGCGCGCGCGCGTCTGCGGCCACCGCGGCTCCAGCGCCGTCCTGTCCCACGGTGGACGCAGGCCCTGGGCGCGCACGGATCTACGGAGAAAGGCTGGCGGGGCGCCCGGGACCCCCCGCCGCGTGCTCCCCGGGAGAAAGCGCAGGGCCCGGCCAGCACTTCTGGCGTCGCCGTGCGTCGGCCGGCCGCGGGGTTGGAGCGGCACGCGGGCGCACGGCCGGCGCTAACCGCTGGTCCCGAGGTTGGCGGTTCGCGCCCGCTCCGAGGCCGGATCCGAGGGTCGCCAGGGCAGGGGTCGGGGGCAGGGCCACCCCGTTACGGGGGTTTTCGCTCCCTGTTGCCGCCCTTCATCAAGCCCAGACCCAAATCTTTCAGCTCACCACACGTGCCCCAAGAAAACAGGGAAAAGTTTTCAAGCTAGAATAAGATGTAGTTTCTATCTATTTACTTCTTTCAGATCCTAACTTAAAATTGATTCTAATTGGAACAAAAAAGCTTATGTCCCTTTTAAAGACACTTCAGTTATGACCGTGACCAAAGAAAAAGCTGGCAAGTAGATACTGTAGTTTGAAAATATATTCTAGAAATTACCGTCACTTTCAGTCACAAGGTTTATTTTGAAATTCCAAATAAAACCAAAACGGTGTGAATTTGGAAAAATGGATATCTTAGAAGAGGGCATGAGTTAAAAAAAGTAAACATTGCCCTAGACTCCAGTGGAACACAAAACTGCAATCTTTGCTTGGCTGTGCCTTACTATAAAAATACAGATGGCACAGATCTGAAATAGTTTTAACAACTTGATTATAGATTGTTTTCAAAAGTAATTTATTTGAATTTTCCATATCCTTTAATGAATTGCAAATATATTAACAGAAGAGACCCCCCCCCAAAAAAAACTGTACAATTTCTGAAATAAGTCAGGAGAAGCAAAAGAAGACATAAAATTACATTGTTTCAATGCAAATAGAACATACACATCACACCCACACTTGCATTTTCCTAGGTTTTCACAAAGAAAAACAGTTCACCATATTTCTCAGTGAAGACCCATACCATACTCTGGCTAATCAGAGACTTTCAAACTTTTTTTCTTCAAAAAAGAGCATTTTTAATAGACTAAATACTGGTTATCACTGAGTTTTTGTTTAAGGTACAACAGCAGCATGTTTCAAATGTTACTTTTGACGTTCTTGGAAAAAAATAAAAGTTGTAAAGAAATACAGGAAATTTAGGGACCGCCTTTCATTATTTCGAAATCCATAGTTCTCTTGAAAAAATATTTCCAACCTTCTAAAATCCCAGAGTTAAGAACCATTTCTAAGGGGGTAAAAAGAGAAAAAACCCACCTCTGTAGCACAGCTCCTGAACAAAAGTGTGTGTGCGTAGTGATAGGTGTATCCGTGACAAGCTCCCACCCAAAGACCAAAGGACGTAGGATGTTTCATTTCCTTCAAAATAATGCTTGATATTTGAAGCAAACATTCTGATTCCCTGACCAAGACTATGTTTTCCTGTTCTGGTGGTGTTTGAGTCCCATTTCATGCAAAACCGAACAAAGTAGCCAGAAACAGTTATTAGGTGAGAACCAAGGCTCCCTGCACGTGTGACAGTGGAAGCTTTCGAGTGAGGGGTAACGAGAAATTAGGCCAACACTGGGCTGTTGCCAACACTGTCCCCCCGCCGTTTATCCCCTCTACAACGACCCATTTTCCCTTGGTCTCAAAATCAGTAGCAGAGTAGTCTCCCCGCTGGCACAGGCCCAAAGTCCCTACTCTGCAAAGGGAAGGAGTGGTAGAGGCTCCAGCAAATGCCTCGGTGCCGCCTCTCGAGCGCTGAGCTCAGGTGGAGGCTGTCTACGAAACTCAAGGTTTGATTCTGCCAATTAAAAAAAGAAAAAGCTAAAGTTAAATGGACAAGGCAATGGAATATTCGCTAGAATTCAAGCATTACCTTATGGGAAATTTTAATGATACGTTTTTTTTTCCAAGCGATTTTTTTTTTGTTTTGTCTTTAAGGTAGCATATATATAGAGATTTAGGAAGGAACTTTTTGTTAAACACCTCCCTGGCACCCAATACCTACTCTAGGATTATAACCTGAATTCATTTATAGTGGTTTCTAATCCATGTTCAAAAGTGAGATTAACAGCAAATAATAGAAATTTACTGAGTCTACAGGCTAATTTCCCCCCAAATATCTTGTAATCCACCTTATTTTCACAGTTTGATGAACAAATACAGGTTAACCAGTAGCTAAGTTTGTCCTCCATCAAATAACTGTAGGTCTGTTATTCATTAAGAAACTATAATTTGTTATTTTCTGAAATTGGCACTTAATAAAATGTTAACAACTAGTTCTTCTAAAATTTTCAACAATTAAAATAAAGGAGATACACAATTTAAGACTGTTGAAATGTTACTGTGAAATTCCAATACTCAATTTATTATGCATAATTAGATCTTTAAAACTGGCCATTTCCCAGAGACACCAATCTATATTATGACTTAAACTCAGGAGAGTATGCAGGTCTCCTTCATAAGAATGGCGTTTTTGTCCCTCCCCCCACCCCCCAACTACTACATATTTCCAATATGCTAAACCCCATCACTCTTAGTCAACGTTTTGGTGACCCACACAAGAATCAAAAGCAGAGAGCTGGAAAGAATGGATACAACCTTAACGAAAGGGAACTGCACATTCTTGCACCCTGCGAACACTTAGGAAAGTCAAAGGGATACTGTCTTGAACAAACACAGATTCAAGTTATGGTGCAATTATGATTGTATTAAGGCTTTCGCTGTCATGATCTCTTACAGTCTCTCCCCGCTGCAGTGTTCTCACACTGATTCTCATGGTGAACCTACATGCTTTATTGAAGGCCCTGCTTTGGCTCTTCAGTGGGCGACCACTCTTGCAGCTCTGAGTGTCAAAGACAGAGCTCAAAGAAAAGAGACAACATGGTAAGGACCAACTTGAAAGTTTTCAATACCAAGACAATGATCAACACTTTGAAGCAAGATGAATAAATTAAATTCTCGGTTAGACATTCAAGCATTCTTGCCAAGAATAAGTGTACACTGTGTACGGAAGGCTATCAGATTCCTTACACGTGTGCCCCGCTGTGCCCGTTACACTCATTTATAGGAGACACTGCAAATTTAAGGTTATTTATATTCCTTGGCAATCAAGTTACTCTGTTATAGGCAAGGTCTTTTTATTGTTCCATCTGGCACTTGCTAACACCATTCTCCAAGAACCTTGAAATGAAGTTCAGTCACTCTGCTTATCAAGAACAGAACCAAGTAAAAACAATCTTTCTTTTCGGGGAGGGGAAAGGCCAAGAAGTGCGGGGTCCTCACTATTTTCCCTATCTAATGGTTCTTTCGAGATAAAACATAACTCTTCCTTCCATGATAGCTTGCCAACTAATGGGAGCTTAAAGAAAATAAGAAAAGAAAGTCTCCCACCCCATCCCCCTAAATTGTCATTCACACTGGTGAAAAGAGTCAGTCTTGTTAGCAGCAAATATTGCACTGCCTTTCATTCTGGGCACGTCAGGGCCCGCCGC
>PVJH01037644.1:0-17747 GCA_004026705.1 Nesogale talazaci | reverse complement strand
AAAAAAGAAATCGATAACTCTAATAGTACATTTAAATGCTACTTTCATAGCGAAGTCTAGAATCTATGAAAAAAATATTTTCTCAGGGCTGAGCCCCGGTGGCGTAGTGGTTGTGCACGGGATTGCGGCCCACTGGGTTGGAGGTTCAAATCAAGCATCAAGGCTGGGCCTCCTCCTTCCACAACCAGAGGGCATTGATGCGCGCCCCCCCCCCAAAAAAAATATCTTCTCAACTACATAACCTCGGTTTTGGGGCAATCTTTGTCATTTTAACTTTATCTTTCTAATATTGCTTAAAGAGTAAGAACAGATACTTTTTAGCCTCTGGATGAAAATAACTATACTGAAAAATCTCTGCTTGATATCTGGGAAGGCTTTTCAACAGCCTTTGGTCTGTTAATGGTACAGTGAGGACGCAGTAAAGTCATCAAGCTGGCACGGGCGGAGTCTAGTCTTCTGACTTGGCTTTATGAATGGGATGTTGCCACAATGGGCCCGTCAGCTGGCTGGCATCAGCTCCGTGTGCCTTATGAAGTGAAGCCAAAGCAGCATGTCCTGGACCCCCACAACTGAACGGCTAGCTGACGTGCTTACTCCTCCTCTCCATGAGAAGATTCACCCAAGCTACACAACACCTTTGTTTCAACCACCATGCAAGACAGAAGAGCCATCATTCCAGGGTGACTTGCCATCGGCTTGAGACACCCCAAGCCCACAGATGCCAAGATGGAGAGGGGGACAGGGTGTCCTAGAATCAATAAAGTAAGATGCAAACTTGACCTTTACAAACATTAGCTATCTTCACACAATACCAATTTTCTTTCTTGGCTAAGTGTGTACTTACATGATTCACTGTACAATCCCAAACCACACTGATCTTACTAGGCAACCTTCTATTATAGTAGACACTAGGCCCAGTTAAAAACCAAACCAAACCTGCAGCATCTCTCCCAATCGGCATGTATTGGAAATGTGATCCCCAGACTTTTGGTCAATGACCCTTCTCTTGAAAAACGAAGGGCCCTGGATAGGCTATTTCCATAGGTTGTAGCTATCAACACTTTTCATATTCACAATGAAAAATATCACTGTGGAAAAGTAATAACAAACCTGGTATTTATGAGCAGAAATCAATATTTTGGAAAAGCAATTACAGAGCAATTTAACGAGAATGACTCTATTAATGATTTTCACATCCTTAATAATAGGTAGCTGGATTCTCCTCCTGTATCTACCTCAGTCTGTTCCACTGTGTTATTCTGAATGTGCTGGAGAGAGGGGAGCACTTCCGTGGCCTTTGCAGGCCATGGTATCCATTCTTCACGGACACCACCTCCAAGCATGGAAAGCACTGGATGCCTAGAAGTGGGCTGTCACATAGAATCTGACAGTCTTTTGAAAATCTGAAATGCATGTTTCACACTGCTGCTGCTGCAAAAAAAAAAAAAGCCATGATCTCTGACAGTGCACGAAATTATCGAGGGTTCATGAGAGAGGGGGGAGCGGGGAGGCAGGGGAAAAACGAGGAGTTAATACCAAGGACTTAAGTAGAAGGCAAATGTTTTGAGACGAATGATGGCAGCAAATCTACAAATGTGCTTGGCATACAATGGATGTATGGATTGTGTTAAGAGCTGTATGAACCCCCGATAAGGCGAATAAAAAAAAGTCAGCCTTACATTTTCAATGGGTTGTTCAGCTAAGGATGATTTTCTCTCATGTATTGGTAATTTGGAAAATATGATGTAACACAGCTCTCCCACATGTTGATAACATCATCAATCATCCAAAAAAGTCTCCTGTAGTAAACATCATCACTGAGCTTATCAGACGTGCTTTTCGGTAGGAACATGGCCAAGAGCCTATTTTCCAAAATCCTGCTTTCCCTCTCCTTCGCAGACCTATCACCCACCGGCTCTGGGCTCGACCAGTTCTTTGCTGAAATCACCCTGTTCATTCTCGAGAAAATGCCTGCCACACCGTGGTGTCTGAACGTCAGGAGGCCGTCTGTCCGCTACGCTTTCAAGTACAGACGGCCCTCCGTGGAACAGCGACTACGTCAGCTGGCAGCTCCAACCCCCACAGAGCTTTTCGCTGGAAATCCTCCTCACATGTCAGTGCAGCCCAGGCGCTGGACGTGCGCCTTCAAACGCACCGCACAGAACATGGGAGAGACCCGTACCGAGGGTCAAACTGAACCCAAAGGTTAATTCTCTTCACTCCTTACCGAGGACATTCCTAAGTCATGTGGGCGCACGCACACACACACACTCAGCACCACTGAGTCATCTATGATTCAGTGACCCTACAGACACGTACGATGTTCCTAACTATGCGCACGGTGAAAATGAAAATGATTACACCGACAGGTTGCTGCTTGGGACTCACACGGAGGTGGCCCAGTTTTCCCTGACTTTGCTCCATCAGAACAAGTATTAATATAGCAAAAGGACAGATAGCAAATTGCTATTATCACGCTCACACAACCAGCTCCACGGGTAAATTGGATGCTGCACAAGACCTCTTCTTTCAAGTGTAACAGCAAGGATGTCGAGCACTGAGGTCTGCTTGTTCCGAGCCAAGGTATTTTCATCTGCATCCCAGGTGTGGGGAAGTTGGACGCTGATGCAGACTGAAGAAAGATCCATCTGCAAGACAGCGCTGCCGAAGATTACTGAAAAAAAACAAGCACCTCGGTCTTGGAAGGAGGATGACCGGAATGCTTCTTAGAGGCAAGGATGGCCAGATTTGTCTCACGTCCTTTGGACATGTCGTCAGGAGAGACCAGTCCCCAGGGAAGATGATCGTGCTTAAGGGGCCATGAAAGAGGAGTGTCAGTCAACAAATAAGACTGGCACGGCAGATGCCACAGTGGGTTCAAACAGTGCCGGTGGTGAGGGGGATGCAGACGGAGCACTGCGCACGGGGTCACTGAGTCCCAACCGACTCGAGGGCACCTCACAGCACATGATGAAACCAGCTTTCACCTCGTCGTCGTCCCTATCCACATCTATCACGGGGCTCCCAGGCCTAAAGGCCCTACCACTTTGGAACCTCTACAGTAGAGGGTCAAATGATTCCAGAGTTTGCAAACACGCCAAGGAACAAAAGTCGTCTCCTCCTTAAAGAAGCACACAGACGGCAAAAAGGAAAACAAAAGGCCAAACACTGTCCTCATGTGCGCACTGCTTCAATCAACCGGAGACGGGAAGGTACACTCAGCAGAAAACACACCGGCTCTGGAGGAAAAAGCACAGCCACTGTGAGCCCCTGCCTACCATGCAATTTGGAACAAGTCATTTATGTTAAATGATGTCTCAATTCTTTTCACCTGTTACATGAAATCTCAAGGCGCTGGTGCTTTGAAATTATTTCCCCAACTATTCTGAGCAATTGAAAATAGGTCACATGGAAGTGTTGACAAAATGTGAGAGTTGTTGAAACATTCCTTGAGTAAAATAAATCTCTGCTCACGGAGTAGACCTGGTAAATAACACAACGACGGTCCTAAAAGAAGTCGTGGACAGAGGAAGAAGTTGGTGACCTCATCAGAAAAAGCCTCCTCAACAATTTATAAGGTGGAACCTGAAACCGTCTATCAAACATAAAATGGAAGTACCAGCCCACTCCGTGATTTGGGCGAGTTCGAGGTATATTTTACTTCTGAGAAGGTTCGGCGGGTTCTTTCTCTGATGTAATCCATACTTTCTTTAGAAAATGCCTTTCCTGTGATCTCAGACACCAGCAAAGCCTCTCCGCGCAGAAAGGCACTTCAACAGGCGAAAGCACTGGTGCTTCCGTAGGTTCAGGTCACAGATGCACCTATCAAAAGTGAGCCAAGTACACGGAAGGTAAACGTGGCACCAGCGAATGAGAACCGGGGTCCCAGCCGAGAAGGCTTCCCCACCTCCGATGGGGCTTCCATACTGGTTCCACGAGAGGACACAGGACTCAAAGAAAACCGCACAGTACAGGCAGCCCGGGGGTCACCAGCGACTTAGCGACAACTCACAGCTACAAACCAACCCCCAAGAGCCGGTTCCATTACAGCTCCGAGCTAAGTACCCTGGGATTGGACACTTGCAGCTTTGCGGTGGGCACCAAAGTATTATTTCTCTAAGCTTTTGCATGTGACACATGTGACATGCCCACTTAAGTAACTTGCAACCTCACGTGACTCACGCCGAAAGCTAGAGGGCACACTATGGGGCAAAACCTGTCAAGCATGTTGCGTGCATTACACTGTGGTGCTGTGTTATGTTAGAGATGCCTGCATGCTGATGTGCTACTTGCTTTTTTTATCCACAGAAGGTACAGTATATCCCGAGACCCACACTGAGCCACACCCGACGGTTGCCTTGTGTACACATTTGACATGATCCTAATCCAGGACCTGACTGGATACTACAGAGCCTTATCAGCCACCACCAGGTGTTTCCCACACACTTCCGGGGTCACCTGCAAACCTACCCGTGTGTTACAAGGGCTAGGAGCCCAAGAAACTTTAGTGCTAGGCTCCTCCCCGTACGGACTTGCTCTTCTGAGGAAGCTCTCAGACTGTTTCATGGAGTAAGTGGTCCTAACATCAAGGGTGTCTCAATGCCTGTGAAAGTTACACCCCGGGTTAAGGAAGGGCAATCGGGGCGTGTGAACTGTGGTGCTGCCACAGAATATTCAAAAGCGCCACAGACTGCCGAGAGGACACGCGGAGCAGTCGGTCTTGGAAGAGGTAATGTCGGCAAGTATGTCATCTTACATACTTTGGTCACGTTGTCAGGAGAAAGCAGTCCCTGGAAAAGGACCCCATGCTGGGTAAGGGAGAGGGGCAGCAGAGGTGAGGGTGCAGGACCGAGGACAGCGCCTCCTTCTGCTGTGCGTCAGGCCAATGCGGGTGGGAACCAACTCGATGGCACCTGGCATCATCTTCCTCATCACCCGAGACAGGGATGCTACAAAGGTATAGCCTAATCAATTGGAATGAAAAGTAGCACCAAGAAGTCTGAAAGGGGGCTGAGCCCTGGTGGCGTAGTGGTTGAGCGCGGGACTGCGGCCCATTGGAATAAAGGTTCAATTCCAGCTCCACAGGAGCCAAGGCTGGGCCTCCTACTCCCACCACCAGAGGGCAGTGATGCCCCCCCGAAAAACAAATACAAACAAACAAAAAAGAAATCTGAAAGGTCCAGTTAAGAACAAAAGGTCTAAGATAAGGAGCTAAGTACAGTGTACACAGTAGCAACTGGCTACTAGGACTTTTGTTTTCTTTTTTTAATGCAAAGGTCAATCTGGAAACCCTGCATGCCAATAAGGGAGCATGCCTGCAATGGTCACTAGAAACCGCCCACCGGACAGCCAGACCTCAGGGCAGGAGCAAAGCAAACTCAGGTTGACAGGGTGGCAGAGCTAGCAAGGAACCAGCTGAACCCCTGCCCGGAGGCATCGAGCCAGTCAGTTGGCCTCAAGTGTCACTCTCTGGACTCTCAGCACCCACACGACACCCAGGTGCTGGCAGCATTGAAAGCCAAAGGTCTAAAAACGCACCACCAGGGTTACTGAACCGACAGGCAGCTGGTGACAAACCCGTCCGAGACATGTGCCACACGAAAACCCAAGTCCCCAAGCACCACCATATACACTCACACCACCAGTTTCAAACTCAATCATACACTACCACTCTACTGCTGGCTATTGACTACCAAGATTCAATGTCTACCTTGGTTCACCATGATTTCTTCGGTCTTTACAGCGCATCCAGAGTTTGTCTTCGTTTTCACACATGAAAATTACTCCACAGCTAAGCAGCCAAACACATTTTGGACATTTTCAGCTTGCCAGCCAGGCTAATCGCTAAGTAAAATACTCACCAAATCTATATGGTCCTGGAACATGTCTCGACCGTCTCGTCTCCAAAAGAAACCCAAACTCACTGCCATTGAGTCAACGCCCACTCCCAGCGCCCCACAGACAGGGTCTAGGCACCTGTGGGTTTCTGCAACACAGTTAACAGGAGACAGCCTCATCCTTTGCCGAAGAGCTGCTGGTGGTTTTCGAACTGCCGATCATGCAGTTCGCAGGCCAATGCGTAACCAATATGCCACGAGGGCTTACCCTTCTCCCCAGGCGGTGTTTAACCCCTCACCCTCCACTTGAGGACATGCTTACTTCCAAAACAGGGAGGTACATCGCAGAGAACGCATATAAGGTGGAAACCTGCCGAAGAAGGAAAATGCCAATACGTCCCACTATGAAAAAGCCAGGGAGAAGCAAGGCTGCCCCCAGCAAAGGGGACAAGCTGAAAAAAATCCAGGCGGTGCAGGCCAAGTCCCAGCGCTACAGGTTCCACCGCAGTAAGCAGCACACACGGCCTCACTCACGTGGAACGGATGGTGCCACGCGGACGAGCGGAGCCCTTCTCCTCTGTGGGCTTCCTTTTCCCAACCCCCAACCCCCAACCTAATCCAGAGGAAAGAGAAGACAAGCAGATTGATGGGAGCGGGCACACAACCCCCACCCGCACGGCACCTGCGAGTCCAGTCCGGCTCACAGCGAGTGCCCAGGCCAGAGCAGAGCTGCAGGCCCCACAGGGTGTCTGAGGCCGTACTTCACCGTGGCAGCAGGCAGACTCGCCCGCCTCATGTGTGGAGGGCTTACCTGCCAACCTGGGGGGGTGCGGGGGTGGCTAGCAAGCCCAATGATGGCTTCACCCCTCCTCAAAACGTGCCAAGGTCTGGGACCGTGAGGCAAGGCCACCCAGCAGGGAGAGGGCAGTGTCAACCAACTGCAGGGTCACATCCCGGCCTGGCTCAGGGAGCAGAGCACGAACAAGCCTGGGAACACCCGGGAATGCGGAGGAGGGCTTTGGTGCACGGGCACAGACCAGCACTGGTTTCTATGTTTCCAGCAACGTCCCTGGATAAGACAAAATGCCACCATCAGCAACTTCAGCGGCCCAGCACTGGGTGAGGCAGGAACTCTTTGTGCTAATGACTCTGCCACCCTTCTGTAAACTTCCAGTTCCTCCCCAACAAGTGACTTTGTCAGAAGCTATCAAGCAAGGCAAAAAAAGCAAAACAAACAAACAAAAAACAACCCCAACAAGAGCATGAGAAGTTATGTATACATACCCCAAATCATCATCTATAAAATCATTCCAATATTTTTAGCCTCTTAGTGACTTTATTAGAGAAACGACTCAGGCAGCCCCCAAGAAAATGTTTAAAAAAAAAATAAAAAAAAAAAAGGAGGGGGAAGAGGAGCTTATACCAAGGACTCAAGCAGAAAATATTTAGAAATGAATATGGCAACATGTGTACAAATGTGCTTGATACAAATGCTGTATGGAATGTTCTAACAGCTGTAAGAGCCCCCAATAAAATCATTGGAAAAAATTAAGTATAATTTAAAACAAGAAAAAAGGACTCTGGCAAGGTCTACACGTCCTCTATCAATTAAGAATGACTTACAAGGGCACGAAGCAGTAAGACACAAATACATTCGTGAGACACTTCTGTTTGCCAGTTTCTTAACAAGTCAAAATAATAAAACAGGAGAATGCAGAGTGCTATGTAAATACAGATGAAAGCAACTGACCGCAAAAGGAAAAACAAAACAAAGCCCCAAAAGCCACACTGGTCTTTCCTTGGTACAAAATAAAACCCCAAGGCAATATCCCTATTAGTCAACCGTTCTGGACTGTGTCGTTTGCACTTCTCTCATTGTATGACTCGTTTCATGTACGTAGAGTCCTGGTGAAGTGGTGGTCCCATATTGGTGAGCAGTTTGAAACTACCAGTCGCCCTGTGGAAGAGAGACAGGGCTTACTGCTCACGTAGAGTCAGTCTCAGAAATTCACAGGAGCCATTTCTATCCCTGTCCTGCAGGGTTCGCTACGAGTCGGCACTGCCTCAATGACAGTGGGGTTTCACACAGGTGGCTGGCTGTATTGAATAAACTCTCCCCTAATTTCAAGAAAAGAATTTTAAGCAAGTGGGGGGGGGGCAATGATTTCAGCTTCGACAAAAGGAAGCACCTAAAAGATCTTTATAATTGGGAGGTTTGATAAGCTACTTACATTGTTGAATACAGAAATGAGGGCCTAAAACAGAACCTCTCTCCCCTTAAATCATCATAAAAAGTTTAGAGGGTTTTATACATACATACCAAAGTGTCTTAAGTGATAAAACTTAAATTACAACGCTGAGTAAAACTAAACCGTAAACATTTGAAGTGTAAGAGAACAATGAACAATAGTGGCAGCTCAATGTCTGGCAAAAGGTCAATTTACAAGTATCTGATGAGGGCTGAGTCCCAGTGGCGTAAGTGGTTGAGTGCGGGACTGCGGCCCGCGGGCTTGGAGGTTCAAATCCAGCAGCGGCTCTCAGGAGCAGCACTGGGTAGCTCCCACGACCACCAGAGGGCAGTGATGCCCCCAAAAAAGAAAAGTCTGATGAGTATTGAAAGATAGGAGGGGGAGGCTACCAAAAATTTGAAGAACATTCCATTGTTTTTTAATTCCATTTTCTATAGGCATTTGGAAGCCCCTTTTACAAAGGTAAAGTATTTCCAGTACCAGCAGATTGGATGGAACCTGCCCAGCACGACTCAGTTTACCCCTGAACTCCCTACTTTACCTTCTCAAGGGGCTACTGTTAATTACCACCAGGAAGATGTGGACTCGTGGCTAACACAACAGACTGTAATGCAGGTGATTAAGTACGTAAGATTTTGAGATGAACAGCAAGCGGCTGTTCACCATCTCTTGATCAAAGGCTCCACCCATCAGGCACTCTTAGAGGGACCGTCTTCGAAACTGACATGACAGGGCACAGACGACTCAGACACCCCAAGATTTCCAGTCTGAGCAGTCATGCCAGCCACTGCTGTAGTGTGCCCAGAGTTTTTTTTTTTTTTTTTAAGGCATCACTGCCCTCAGGTGGTGGGAGCAGGAGGCCCAGCCTTTGCTTCTGGGAGCCGGAATTGACCCTCCATCCCAGTGGGCCACAGTCCCGCGCACAACCACTACGCCACCAGGGCTCAGCCCCAGAGTACTTTATAGCCTGTCTTGCCCTGGCCCTGGTCTGACTCCCAGGGACCCTACAGGCCGGGGAGGACTGCCTCAGGGGTTTCCAAGGTGTTCTTTGGAACAGAAGCAGTGTGCCAAGTCCTTTTCCCGCCACTCCCTGCTGGCAAAGTCCACCAGGACCACCATTGGGGCTCATTCTTTGAAGACCCCCCCACCAAGCCCTCGGGGGCCATTCGTTCTTCAGCAATCTTCTAGTCCTGGGATGAGGCAAAACTGTTTCAGACTACAGGTGGCTGATCGTCTATTTTTCCGCCAGGGAGAGCTGTGACTTGCTAGGCGCTCCAGCCTCCTTGATTTTCAACCTTGGCCTTTTTCTCTTATCCGTAATAAATATAAAGTTGCCACCCTGTGTTCTCCAGCACAGCCCTTCCCGCACCCCTTTTCGTTTTGCTGTTGTTGTTTTTCTTCCTGAAACCATTTCGGAAGGGCTCATTGAACACTGCTTAGAGAGAATTTTGTTCTGCCTTTTACTTTTGATTATTCCGGTGGAGAATCCAGTTGTTAATCTCCGCTGTTGTGAGCTCCGACCTTCAGTGAGCAGCCAGGGCATCCGCATTTCCTCATCTCCAGGTGTCCTCAGAGTCCCAGAGCCCTGCCAGCATCTGCATCCGAGAAACACCTGGGGAAGGTGCCCTTCAACCAAGAGAAGGTCGTCAGTGCTGACAGGACAGAGAGAGACAGAGAGACAGAAAAAGAAAACATCCCAGACAGGCTGACATCTTAAGAGTTCATTTAAATGAGTAATAAGCCCTGACTTTAAAAGCATTTAAGTCATATATTAAGTTCTGATCCTAAAGAAATTATTTTTTTCCAATTCTAGTTCCTATTAAGCAAATAGAAAACTAAGACATGAGCGAAAAGATGAGCAGTCCAAACACTAGAGATATGTCTATGAGAAATATACCAGATCACCTAAAAAGAGCAACATATGTTGACGGTGTTGCAACTGTTACTCTTTGCATTATGGGCTCAAACTCCACTCTTGTGACTAAACTCAAGGAAACGGGGGAGGGTTGCATACCACCATTCCCACCTCCCCTCCTCGGGGCACACAGGAGGCTGCGGGGTGGCAGAATCCTCTGGACTTCCCTGGGCAGGGCTGGGGCAGGTGCACAGGTGTTTCTACTTTGGAGGCTACCTAACAAAGGTGAAGGCCGGGGTGCATTTTTAGCGTAATCTGAGCTTGATGAATAACGACCCAAGGCCCAAAATGAAGCAGGTCAAAGCAGCAGTCGTACTTCAAAGTTGGCCTGTCTTCACAACTACTTTTTAATTTCACTTGAACGGTGGCTGGTAGGCAGGTACGTGGATGGCGGTGTGTATGTTCGAGCATAGTCAATCTAAAGGCATTTTGCCTGCCAATGACTTAACTCTTGCCTTGATTCCTAAAAACAAGCCCCAAAAGCAGGAGCTAAAGACATTTACAGGAAACAGGTGAAAACCTGCACTGATAGGTGAACATAAAGTGGAATTCCCATCGTTGAGCCCCCTCGGTCCTGGTGGTACATTGTGGCTGGGCAGTGGAGCTGACGCGCGCAGGCAAGGGGAAAAGTACGGAAAGGGCTCTAAGATTCAAAACCCAGTGCCCATTCTAACACAGTGGAGCCTGTTGAAGGCGAGGCCCAGGCTCAACAAGGTTACAGAGGGCTCGCTAGTCTTCCTCCGTACCCCATAAAAACCAACCCACCTGAAACAAACCTCTCTGTTCTATCTCAAAGGACACAAATGAAGCAAATATCAGAACGTTTCTTAGTTATTAAGATAGGGGCTAAGGAGAATGCCAAGTTTGGGAAGTTAACAAATGCTCAGTATGTCAACTTACGTTGCCTGGTCTACCTAAAATCTGGCTATCAAACATGGATTATGTTGCACTAAAATTATTTCAGCACACTTAAAGTCACTATTAAGATCAGTTACTGCATTAAGATAAAGAGCTGAAAATTGTCAGAAAGAGAGACAAGCAAGCATTGCAAAGCACACCCACCCACCGCCTTCATCCTTTGGAAGGAAATATCCCTCGGAAAGAAAGGGCCCAAATGCCCAAGCGCTGTATCACAGGGTGCTATCGGAGGGCCTCACCCAGAGCTACCTAGACTATTGGAAGTGGTATCACATAGGGTAGAGTATCAGAATGTAGGGGCTGTGGAAATTTTGGCAACAGTAAAAGGTTCCTGAGCCTGCAAGGCTCAAAAATTCAGAATCTGAGGTGCTTCTGGTAGTGCCTGGCTGTGTGCGCTCGTAGTATGTGTATATATATATATATATATATCATTAACTTCACTGAAAGCTTTGCTTGTTGCGTATACTTATATACCTCTCTAGTGAAAAGGGGTCCGAGTGGAAAATGTTTTAAGTAGCCCTGAACTAACCAAGCACCCACTCGGTGTGGGGGAAAAAGGCCAAAGTGACCATTCGCTAAGGAAAGAAGGAAAACAAAACCGAACAAAAAGCCAACCCAGTTTTCTGTTGGGAGTTGAAATTTTATAAGTTCCGTAGTTTCAAGCTTTGTTGCCAAGGATATTTATGAATTTACTTAGAGATTTAGATTCAGAGATTAGCTACAGGGCACTAACCATCCAGGAGCAGGTAGCAGTAAATCAACTGTCCCACACCTGATCTCGTATGGACACCCCCAAATCACCTTCCCACCGACAGGACTGACAGGATCATCAGGCGATGGAAACGCTTACCTCACCAGGAATCTCTGAGCCAACCAACCTCGCAGACACTGCCTGTGCTAAACAAAGCCACCAAATCCAGGCACCCAAAGTTATATGGGCACCAATTGGAAGAGGACAGCGTCAGTTTTCACGAAGCGGAGTGGTAACCCGATTGCTCCTGTGGTAACGTGAACCAGACACACTTTGTACCTAGCTTTCTATTTATATTACTTCAGCTAAGATTTTGTAATTCACCAAGAAACCTTGGAAAGAATACATGATAAAAACAGGAAGCACGGGCTGAGCCCCGGTGGCGTAAGTGGTTTGAGTGCGGGACTGTGGCCCGTGGGCTTGGCGGTTCAAATCCAGCGGCGGCGGCTCTCCGGAGCAGCGCTGGGTAGCTACCACGACCTCCAGAGGGCAGTGATGCCAATAAATAAATAAATTAATTAAAATGTAAAAAATAAAATATCAAGAAAAACAGGAAGCTGACTAAAAAGAGAAAGCCTGATTTATAGCCTTAATAACAATTTCCTATGCAGGAATGTCCTACTTTCATACAAAATGGAAGTGCTCTGAAAGTCAGAAACCCAAAGGTTGAGAAGCGACTACAGAAGTCCATTAGATAGAAAGTCATTAGATAGTTCCCAGGCACCACCCGTGAGCCCAGAGGCAGATTCACCATCGATACCTGCTGCCCTCCTGGAGTGGTCAAGTCCAGCCAAACCTGCACAATCACAGGGGCCTCCTGGTCTGACTCTCCCCAAAGCCATGTCCAACAAACAGCAGCAGAGCACCGCCCGACTGCCTACCCCAGGCCCTTGCTACAGGGGCCTTCATTCTGAGCACGACGACTGCCCTATGGCGTTTTCCCTGGCTCTCATGGTTCTGGGGCCTGCCAGACACAAGCAAGACATAAGGCCCAGCTTCCAAGCATCCCGGCCACCTTCCTCGAGCATCAGGAGAGGTGCCGCGAGGAAGGAAATAACCCAAGAGCTGGCCGGTCCATGGCCGGCTGAACGTGGTCCTTGTTGGATTTCCTCCCAGTTTATGTTTTTCTTAGCAGCCCCCAAGCGTCCCCTGAAGCCTCTTCAGTATATCCCAGCAACACAAGTCTCCACTGATGAGGAGTGGGGGCTGCACGTGAGGTCCGCAGGTTGAGTGGCCAGGCTTCCCATATGGAAGGTCGGAATTCAACCATGGCCTCATCAATCCCCTCCAATAGTCATAAAACAACAACTCACTGCCACAGAGGCAATTCTAGATCATAATGGCTTAATGAGAGCAGACAGTCTCGTCTTTGTCCCTGAAGCACTGAGTTTGAACTGCCAACCTTGTGGTTAGCGGTTAACGTCTCACCTGCAATGCCAACAGCATTCCTTTATAATGAATGCCATAAATTAAACACTAACCCAGAGTGGGGTCTACTACCACCAAGGAAGACCAGGAAGTGGAACCCATTCTTTGATGACAGGGTCCCTGCACTGCGAAGTGTCTGGAGCCGGGGCAGGCTGATGCCAAGACACCTGGAGGTCTCCGAGGGACATCAGGCCTTTGGAGTAGGAGACAAAGACCTCTCCGGTTGTAAAAGGTGTTGGAAGGAGTCAAGAGTCAAGGGATAAGCCTTCCTCTAACGCCAGCACCTCAACTTGGACCTCCAACCTCCTTCACGAAAAAGGAAAAGGGGTGATTAGAAGGCAGGGGCGCAATTATGCCAACAGACAGACTGACCTTGTAAGCATAGGTCTCTACTACTCTAAGGCCAGAAGTAGATGGTGACCAGCCAGCCACGACTACTGACCAGTCTGGCAAGGGTCACATTAGAAGGTCCTGGATAAAGTGGAGAAAACCATGAACCCAAACTCTCGATCACAACGAAGACCAGGTTTACTGGTCACCCCTTCAGGTCCAGAAATGAACTCGTCGAGGGCTCAATTTCCAGCCAAACAATAGGGAGATGTATGGAATTCTGACATACCAGTGGGGGTTCCCATTGTCTCATATGCATGTCAAAGTTGGGACACGGAATAAGTAAGACCATGGAAGAATCGATGCATTTGATATGTCTGGGAAAAAGTGAGGCCAGAGCACTCCCTTAAAGGCATGGATGGCAAGACTTCATCTTACATACTTTTGAGTATGTTGTCAACAGAGTCCAGCCCCGGGGAAGACGTTGTGTTTGGTAAAGAGGAAGGCCGCCAACGAGATGGGCTGGCAGACTGGCTGCAGCAATGGACTCAGGTTTAGGAGCAGGCCCATGCAGTGTTCCGTTCTGCTGAAGAGGGTAGTGATGGGTCGGAAGCAACATGACCTTGGAATATTCCATCATTTGAAATCAAAGCAACAAGGGTTGACAGCGGAGGAGCAGAAACAGGAAACCACCGGGAAGACGTGGGTAAGTGATGGTGCATTGTGAGGAATGGCAATCAATGAGATGCAACAAAATGCACACGAATTATTGAAGGGAGAAAACTAATCTACTCTGCAAAACGATCACCCAGTTCATATGAAGCTGGGGGGGGGGGGGAAGCAACATCAACTATTAAAATAAACAAACAAAAACCTACTTAGCAGTCAGTGTGTGGTCTTCTCTCTTTTCAAGTGACCACGTTGCGCTCAAAATATCCAGGGGCCGTCAGAAAAGCATGCTCTCAAATTCAGGCTCGGGGACCTTGAGGGCCCTAGCTGAGAGGCGTGACAAACACAGCTGAGGCCACTGCAGTGGACGTTATAAAACATGTGGAAACAGCAAATGCTGTTACAGGGACTGTCACCACAATGACAAAGACAACAAGGCCAGCACGTGTGCAGGGCACCGCCCCCGACTCTGACTCCTGAAGCAGAGTCCTCCTGGAGGCCAGCGTGGCTGCTGACGGCCGCCTCCCATCAGGCATCACGCGGGCCTTTTCCTCTTGCTGGCCAAGCTGAAAAGGGCTCGGCTGCGAGGTGTCAACTGTGAACTTTCTTTGTTTTGAGCAACACACGTGTCAACATCGACCATCACAGAAATGCAGACGCCTGCAGTTGGGCAAAAGAATGTGATTGACACCATCGCCAAATGTATTAGCTACTTTCTTTGCCGTGTCAGTGCCAAATAATTGCGCAAGTCATGTGAGCTGTCAAGAATTCAAAACAAGGAAAACAAGGACATTTTTTTTTTCCACCAAGGTTCCCTTTAAGCAGGCTTCTAGGAGGGGGTAGGCTTCTAGGAGGGTGTGTTGGGGGCACGCAACGCTACTTCATCGGCTGTTTCTAGTGTCACCACTGGGTAGCCCGTGCTGATTAAACTGGTTAATTTTGCGGGTCTCGCCCAGGTAATAAATTACAACGATGATCAGCAGTTTGGAGCCACCAGCCACTCAAGACAAAGATGAGGCTTTCTGCTCCTTTCCAGTCGTCTCAGGAACTCACAAGGTTCGTCTCTAACCCTGCCCAAGCGGGTCACTGTGAGTCAGGGTCAGCTCCGTGGTAGTGAGTTCGTTTATTCAGGGGTTGGTTTTTCTAGGTACTTTTCAGAGCTCTGCAGAAATTACACAGAAAATCATAAACTGGTGCCAACCTTCAACAAAGGGAACTAGATAAAACGCAGAACAGACATTTAAAAAAAAACAAAAAAACCAACAATCTGAAACGGCGAGACAAGGCAGATAGATGACAGACCACATGAAGACCTCCAAGGAAGCAGAAAGCTGGAGCCTCCCCACGGAGATGACAAGCATGCGCCGCCACCTTCAGGCTCCTAGCTTCCCAAATTCCGAGAAAATAAGTCGGCCTGTAAAGCCAGAAACAAACCAAAGGAAAAACAGCAGCAACAAAAAAATCAGTACCTTACTATAAGAATCCCACCAACAAAACACAGGCCTACCTCTTCAAGAAAAGGCACACATCTGGAACCTTATTAGCAAATATCCAAATAATTTTTCTCGTGGGCCTAATCCCTGATGTGCCACTTCAAAAGGGCCCACAAGAGAATAGAATGCAAATTTCACTCACGAATGTCAAGTGGGAGAGCCCGAGGTGGCGTAGTGGTTACCGAAAGGTGGGCAGTTTCTCCTCCCCTCAAGAGTTCCACTTCCACAAAAGAGAAGGGTCACTCTCGCAGAAACGGACAAGGGCCATTCCACCGGGGCCATGTGGGGTGAACCATGAACCGGAATTGACTCGCAGGCAGGGGAGTGTGAAGACGGCGTGTGGTGAAGACAGCAAGGAGGTCGGCCTCCAGGGCTTGGGGGGAGGAGGGGAGCATTCCCTTGGAAGGGGGAGCTTTGAAACCACCGTTTAGCCACTCGACTTGCCTGCGATGCAGAGCATCATCGGGAAAAACATTAAACTCAGGCTACCTCTTAAAAAGTTAAAACACACACCTACCACACAACCCAACCACTCTAACGCCGCCTCCATGTTTACCCAGGAGACAAGAAAGCATATGGCCCGGCAAATGTGCCGAGCAGCTTTTATCTGCAGTGGCCCAGAACGGGAAGCTGCCCAACTGTCCATCAACAGGTGAACGGGTCCACAAAGCAGCTAAATGATGGCCTGCCCACGGCACAGCCTGCTGCTCCTCGGCAATGGGAGGGAAGGGACGGAGGGACCGGCCGAGCGCAATGCAGCGTCTTCGTGTTGAATCAAAGACCCTACATGGAGAAGAGGACAGACCCTGCAAAAACACGCTCGAGCGGCAGAAACCAGGGCGTGAGGCTGGCAAAGGAGCAAGCGTGGAGTGGTGGGAAAGAAGACTCCTCATTTTCTGGCCTTGGTGACGGCTTCCATGGTTCATACGTGGCTCAAAGCTGACCCAATGGACCCCCTTAAATTTGCCCGTCATGGTGTGGTACCTAAGGAGGCCTGGAGGTACGGTGGCAGCACAAGGGGTTGCTAGCTGCAACATCAGCAGTGTGAAGCCACCAGGCACTCTGCTCCTGTGACGTGACAGACTTTGGTACCCAAAAGGGGCAACCCGACCATATCCGACAGGGCTGCTATAAGTTTGTTTTTTGGCTTTTGGTTGGGGGTGGGGAGGGAGCGAGTGATTGAGTGATTGGTCTGGTACCAAAAGCCCAAGCCATCAAAACCACTTCTTTTTTTTTTTTTTTTTTGGTTGTTGTTTTTTTGTTTTTGGGGGAGCATCACTGCTCTCCAGTGGTGGGGGTAGCAGGCCCAGCCCCACTGCTGGAATTGAACCTCCGTCCCAGTGGGCCGCAGTTCCGCGCACAACCACTACGCCACCGGGCTCAGCCCCCAAACCACTTCTATAGCCCTTGCTAATCAGATCTGTAAGGTCCAACTGGTCTACCTGTTACATATAGTGTCCTATGTGCTGCCTGACTCCTGAGAGCAGTATAAACCGTGTGGAAGCATCCCCTGAATTTGAAGATCAAGAGAGTCCTGGGGGGTGGGGGTGGGGTGGTTCAGTGCAAGGCTGCTAGCCCAGAGTCGGTGGTTCACATCCAGCCGGCAGCTCTGTGGGAGATGTGACAGTCTGCTTCAGTCAAAGTGACAGCCCTGCGTTTGAACTATCAGGGACAGCAGGAAGCGACTCAGGCACCTGACTTGAGCATCACCATTACCGCCCCCAAAGGCAAAAAAAGGTCAAACAAACCATTTCAACAACAAAAGAGTTCAAACTAACAGGCCAGTTCTGTGCCAGGTTGACTGAAGTGACACAAGGGGGAGAGTCCAAGGGCCTGCTGAGCCAGAGGCCTCGTGGCTTTTCATTGCCTGTCACTCAAGTTTTATATTCTTTGCCCCAAAAAACAAATTTCTGCAAAGCGAAATAACCCAAAGGTACAAAAGAAGCCTTATACAAGAGAAAGTATATTCACTTTGATCTTATTTATCAGAGAGAGATGGCAGAGAGCCCCATCACTGGCATAGTCACACACATAACTGACTGCAAAAGCATTAAGCACAAAGAGAACAGATGTAGTATGGCCACTCTGTCAAAAACAACCTATATAAAGGGTGGAGGGGGCAGGGACCTTCACCACATGAGCCTGAGAGCAGTGGTT